>JBBGZY010002995.1:0-85000 GCA_037952925.1 Lithobates clamitans
GCAGCACAGGTGTTTTGAGAGTTAAAAGGTTTCCTGATGCTAAAAAAGTCTATTCTTTATTTTAGGGGAAGGAAGCTCCAAGGGAAGACAAGTCAGGCCGCAAAAAATGCCCTAACTGTGGAAATAAGTTGTCCTCAGGCTCTAACAAAGCCTTATGCAAGCAGTGTATTGTAGGCTTCCTTAAAACAGAGGCAGACTCTCCTTTGGCAAAATTCCTTGGCTCCTTTAAAGATGAGATGGCATCAACCTTTAAATCTCTCCGCGAGTTAATCGCAGATGTAGGCATGTCTGCTTCCACCAGTAAAGCAGCTGCGATTCCCTCCTCACCATGCCTTACAACACCCAGCTCTGGGGAGCCCCGTACAGTCAGGGAGCATAGCCCCATGTTAGTTAGCCCTGAATCCTCTGACGCAGATTCAGATGAGGATCAGGCTGTAGCTAACAAAGTCGCAAAATACAAGCTGTCTCTGGAGGATGTAGACGAGCTGTTGAGCGCCATTTATGATACGCTGGAAATTGATGAGGAAGAAACTCAATTGACCAGACATGATAAAATGTATGAGGCTCTGGGGAAAAAGAAAGCTAAGGTATTCCCTATACATAATGTGCTTTCTGACCTTATCCACAAGGAATGGGCCGAGCCAGATAAAAAAGCCTTCTTCCCAAATTCCCTAAAAAGGAGATTCCCCTTTGATGAGAGCCCAGAGGCGGTCTGGAATAAAAATCCTAAACTAGACGCCCCTCTGTCCAAAGTCTCAAAGCAGTCTGACCATGCTTTTGAGGATATGGGTCATTTAAAGGACCCCATGGACAGGAAAACAGACATAGTCTTAAAGAGGGCCTGGGATGCTTCTATGGCAGGTTTAAAACCAGCTCTGGCCACTTGTGTAGCCAGGAATCTAGAGTTCTGGTTAGCCCAACTAGAAGAGCATCTAAAGGCAGGCACACCTAGGGGTGAGATCTTAAAAACCTTCCCTATGCTTTTTAAGGCGACAAGTTTCATCTCTGACGCCTCCACTGATGCCATTAAATTTATGGCTAAAACGGCAGCGCTTTCGGTCGCAGCTAGGTCAGTCTGGATGAAAACTTGGGGGGGGGGAGACACGGCGTCTAAAACACGCTTGTGCAGTGTCCCCTTTACAGGAGACTTAGTCTTCGGGCCTGAACTATATACCGCCTTGGAAAGAACGGCGGATAAAAAGAAAACCTTTCCCATTAAAAAGAAAAATTTTCAAAGAATTTTTTCATCCCTCCAAGGAACCCTCTAAGTCAGAAGGAGTTCAAGCCCTAAAAGCAATGGACAGGACAAAAAGGAAAAGGGGGCATACTTTTTAACCGCCCCAATTCAAACCCCAGTGACATCAGGGTCCCGGTGGGGGGAAGATTAATGAACTTTCTCCCACAGTGGGAAAAGACAACCTCAAACGAGTTTGTCTTGAACATTATAAAAAGAGGGTATGCGCTGGAGTTTCACAGCGACCCACCCTCAAAGTTTCTTGTGACAAAGCTTCCAAGACACTCAGAAAAGGCCAAGGCCTTGCCTCTGTTAATAGGGGAAATGGTGGATCAAGAGGTATTGACACCAGTCCCTATTCAGGAACAGGGGGATGGTTTTTACTCGCACATTTTTGTGGTAAAAAAGCAGTACGGGAGATTCAGACTAATCATGAACCTCCGACCTCTGAACCGCTCCATCCGATACAAAAAATTCCGGATGGAGTCTATCTACTCAATAAGGAATCTACTCCAAGAAGAGGTGTTCATGGCTTCCCTGGATTTAAGTGATGCCTATCTGCATATCCCAATAAGGAAGGAATGCCAGAAATTTCTTCGGATGGCGATTCAGATGGACACCAAGGTTTATCATTTCCAGTGCAGAGCACTCCCTTTCGAACTGTCGTCCTCCCCGAGAATCTTTACCAAGGTTCTCGGGGAGTCATTAGTTCCGTTAAGACTACAGTCAGTCACGATTATTCCATATCTAGACGACTTACTCCTCACGGCCCATTCGGAGAAACAACTTCGTCAGGACCTAGAGTTGACACAGCTCAACCTGAGGCAGTTGGGGTGGATAGTCAGTCTGGAAAAGTCCAAGACTACCCCAACACAGGAAATTTTGTATTTGGGGTACAAGATCCTGTCAGTAGAGCAGAGGATAGTCCTGCCAGAAGAGAAGATATTGAATTTACGCCACAGAATGTCTTTTCTTCAAAGCAGCGCCAGGGTTACAGTGAGGCAGGTGATGTCGGTCTTAGGACTGATGACAGCAGCCATTCCAGCTGTACAATGGCCCAGGTTCCACCAAAGAGACCTTCAGAGTTTTCTGTTGGAACAATTAAAAGACAGGGATCTGGAAGAAGCGGTTTCAATCCCCACCAGAGTAAAATGCTCCCTCTGGCGGTGGAAAGACTCAGAGAATTTGAACAAAGGTTTTCTCTGGATCTCTCCCATCACATCCATACTAACTACGGATGCGAGCAGCTGGGGGTGGGGAGCCCACCAACTCAGATTGGGCACAAGGCAGGTGGACGGCAGAGGAGAAGCTCCTCTCGTCCAATTGGAAAGAGCTAACAGCGGTCCTCAGGGCTCTGTTTATTCTTTCAGAATACAATACAAGGTCATCATCTACAGGTCCGTTCAGACAATATGACGGCTGTAGCGTATATATAAACAAGCAAGGGGGCACCAGAAGTCGTCGACTAATGCTGGTGGCCAATCGCATGTTTCTATGGGCAGAATCCAATCTGACTTCCATCTCTGCAGTTCACCTGAAAGGGGAGCTCAACAACACGGCAGATTTCTTGAGTCGACAACAAGTGTCAAATCAAGAATGGTCTCTACACCCAGAGGTGTTCAAATATATAGCAGCTTACTGGGGAAAACCAGTAGTGGACCTGTTTGCAAGCAAGGAGAATGCAAAAGTTCCAAATTTTTGCTCGCTACACCCAGGAGATCAGCCCTGGGCAGTAGACGCCTTACAGACCCCATGGAGCTTCAGTTTAGCGTATGCGTTTCCTCCGCTTCACCTCATCCCGAGAGTTTTAGCGAAGTTTCTAGTAGCTACAGTTGACAGAACAACCTCCTCTGAGGCTTCCCTACAGACCAGACCTTCTGTCGCAGGGACCTCTTTCATCCACAAGTATCCATGCTGAACCTCTCAGCGTGGTTACTGAGGAGGAAATTTTGAGGAGCAAGGGCCTGTCTGACAGAGTGATTCAGACCCTGCTACAAAGTAGAAAACCTGTCACTCAGGCCATTTACAGGATGGTCTGGAGAAAATTTAACAGCTGGTTGAACAGCCGAGGGGAGGTAAATACGGATACAGCTAATATCCTGCAGTTTCTCCAGGAGGGGATAGACAAAGGGCTAACTCCTAGTACTATTAAGGTCCAGATAGCAGCCTTAAGTGTGTAATTAGAGAAAAGGTTGCAGGAAGATCCTTTTTATTGCTAGGTTCTGTAAAGCAATCTCCAGCTAGACTTAACATCGCCCCATCCTGGGATCTATCAGTTGTTCTAAGGGCATTTTTGGGGTCACCTTTTGAACCTATCTCAGAGGCCTCTCTAAGACTGGTCACTTTCAAGACAGTACTACTTGTGGCAATCACTTCAGCACGCAGAGTTAGTGAGATCCAAGCTCTCTGTCAGAGAGCCATTCCTCCAAATTCTGGAAGACAGAGTCATCCTAAAGACAGACCCTGGGTTCTTACCAAAGGTGGCATCTAATTTCCATAGGTCACAAGATATTGTCCTCCCTTCTTTCTGTCAAAAGGCTTCAAACGAGAAAGAAAGGCGTTTTAATTTATTAGATGTGAGGAGGTGTATCTTAGGGTAACCAATCCATTTAGAATCTCAGATTCACTTTTTGTTCTTTTTTCCGGACAACGTAAGGGGAAAAAAGCTTCTAAAGTCACCATAGCTAGGTGGATTAGGCTAGCTATAGCAGAGGGCTATAAGACAGTAAACAAAGATCCTCCTGGGGGTATTAAAGCCCACTTCACAAGGGCATTATCAGCATCCTGGGCAGAAAGAGCTGGTGCCACCCCGGAGCAAATGTGTAAAGCAGCCACGTGGTCAAGCTTTTCCACCTTTACAAGGCATTATCGACTAGACTTAATGTCCAGTCAGGATCAGGCTTTTGGGAGAAAAGTTCTCCAAGCCGTGGTCCCCCCCTAATCTGGTGAGTACTTGGGGATCCTTTTAATGGCTGTCCTGGAAGACAACTGGGGAAAACTGGAGTTAGACTTACCGGTAACTCCTTTTCCAGTGGTCTTCCAGGACAGCACGATCCCACTTTTTTTTTTTTTTTTTTTTGATTATATGAATGTACTAACATTATTACCTGTTATGGTTATGTTTTTTGCAGTTCCATCCTTCGGTTCTTGGTGAATGACTGACCAGGGACCTGAGGGACCGCCTTTTGAACTGTTTTGGCAATGTGTTTCCTGGGTCGATGGGAGGGACTCCATCTCTCAAGGGCTGTCCTGGAAGACCACTGGAAAAGGAGTTACCGGTAAGTCTAACTCCAGTTTTTGATATAATTTTTTATTTTTTTGTCGCAGTAAGTGGGCTTAGCACCATATAGCAATATGGTGTGACCAAATCCCCATATTTTTTGATAATTTTTTTTTTTTAAATGTCTAGGTGTTTTAAACTAGCCCTGCTGGAGGTGAATGTCTTTTTTGCATGTGTGCGCTATAATATTTTGCTCTGCTGTATGGTCTTATGACTGCACCAGCTTTAATGCATCTTTTAGGGTGTGCCCCCCCAAATATCTTGTTTGTCTTCTGCATGCGTAAAACCCTTTTCCCTTTCCGTCATTTCAGGACCGCCACAATAGAGATAGTCTCCTCCCCTTCCTCTGGAAACACTGCGCCAGCCCATAAATTCTCTCCTCCCCTGCCGGACTTCAGTTATTAGTGTTTCCTCCGGTGGGGAGACACTGTGCAGAGGAACCAGGCCGGGTGCAATCAGGGAGATTGTGGCCTTTCTTTCTAAAAACATCCCTAGGGAAGCAGGGGCTTCCAGGATGAAGAGTGGTGGTACATACCACAGCTGAAGCCACCCCTTCCTTGCCGAGCGTGGCATCAGGTCGTGGGGGACCCCTATCGCGTCCACAGGGCCGCAGCATGGAGACGGTCCGCCCTCCCTGTATTTTTTTTACAGGCCGCAAAATTTGGAACCAGCGGGCCGGACGAAGGGTGACGTCATTTCCGGCGGGGGGCGGACGCTTTCCCTTTGACCTGCGACTTCCGGTTCTGGGTCGCGGGGCTGATGGGGGGCCGGGCTCAGGCTGGAGTGAGTCAATACACGTGCAGACAGTGTGAGACTCTACACAGGCAACCACCTGCAGTCATGTCTGAGGCAGATGCTGCAACTCATACGGACGCTGTCTCCAGCCTTCCAAAGGTAAGAGTTCCCTGGGGAGGGGTCCTCTCTATCTAAGGTGCTCTCCCTCATGTATGGTTCCTTACTTAGAGGGGGGGCAGACCCCCTGGGTGGTCAGGGGGTGGGGGTGAGCGCAGTTCCCTTAAGGTGGATCTGGTACACCCCCAGGGTTGTTTCCACTTAAACATGCTGAAGGTAATATGTGGTTTTTGTATGTAATTTCAGAAATCTACAGAAAAGACAAAGTCCACTCATGACTCTAAAAGGAAGTGTGCCTCTTGTAGAGACAGTTTAGGGGAAGCATGGACCAGGGTGTTGTGTAAAGAATGCATAGACTCCCTGGTTAAGGAAAGGGAATCTGAACAGCAGTCTGGGTTGGCAGCTTCTGTGAAAGAGCTGTCATCCACCTTTTTCATCTTTTAAAATGTTTTTTGAGACGTTCAAGCTTCCCTCTAAACCCATTCAGCAGGACACAACCCCGCCTCATGCTCAGGGCTCTGCACCTGCCAGATCTACTAATATAGTTATGGCAGAGGAAATGTCAGGCCCTTCCGGGGTGGAGCTGAGGCAACCGGACAGTGGCACGTCTGACTCCCATGAGGAATCAGAAGGGGAGGACCAGGACGAGGAGTCCAGGAAAATCTCCAGGTATAAATTGTCCCTGGATGAGGTGGAAGATCTCTTAGGGGCAATATATACAACCCTCAGTATACACGAGGATAAAAAACCCCTATCTCTCCATGACCTTATGTATAAGGGCTTGGGAGATCAAAAAAGAATTTTTCCAGTACATGAAGTTCTGGTGGAAACGATTAAAAAGGAGTGGCAGGATCCTGAGAGGAAACCCTTTTTTTTTTTTTTTTTTTTTTTTTTTTTCTAGCTCCCTCTAAAGAAGGTTCCCATTTTCAGAAGATCCAGCGTCCATTTGGAATAAAAATCCCAAATTGGACGCCGCCTTCTCTCAGGTCTCTAGACACACAGACCTGGCATTCGAGGATATGGGGGCCTTGTCGGATGTCATGGACAAGAGGATAGACTCACTTCTAAAAAAGACGTGGGACTCAACTGTGGGTAATTTAAAGCCAGAAATGGCTGTTACTGTGGTAGCCCGCAACTTAGAACATTGGCTTTTCCAGATTCAGGAGCATATTGAAGCTGGCACAGCCAAGGAAACTATCCTAGCTTCGTTCCCCACGATTCTGCGAGGAATCGCATACATTGCAGACGCCTCGGCAGAGTCAGTCCGTATGTCGGCCAGATCAGCGGCGCTGGCAAATTCGGCCAGAAGAGCGCTCTGGCTGAAAACTTGGCCGGGGGACACCGCCTCTAAGGTCAAAGCGGGATACCTCTGACAGGTGATCTACTCTTTGGCCCTGGGTTAGAGACGGTCTTAGACCGTACAGCGGACAAAAAGAAGTCGTTTCCGCTTAAACGGAAAGCCCCAGCTCAGGCAAGGAATCTCCCAAACAAGGGAAGAAAACTTGGGGCCAAAGAGGCAAGGGCAGAGGAGGGGCGATTTTTCGCCCTCCTGAGAAAGCCCGTAAAGATCAATGACTCTCTAGGGACGGTGGGAGGAAGACTGGGGGCCTTCCTTCCACAGTGGGAGACCCTCTCACCCAATCGATTTATCCTAGGGGTCATGAGAAGGGGGTATCTCTTGGAATTCTCAAAGCCCCCCCCCCCCGCAAAGGTTCCTTGTTACGCAGCTTTCCACCTGCACAGCAAAGGCCGAAGCTTTGGTAGATGCCCTGAAGGAACTGGAGATTCAGAACATAGTTTACAGAGTACCAAAGGGGCAGGAAGGAGAGGGGTTCTATTCCCACATATTTGTGGTGAAAAAAACCCTCAGGGAAATTCAGATTGATTCTGAATTTAAAACCCTTAAACATGTCAATTTGCTACAAAAGATTCCGCATGGACTCAATTTTTACGGTCAGGGCCCTGCTGCCACACAACTGTTACATGGTGTCTCTGGACCTCAGACGCGTATTTACACGTCCCTATCGCAGAAACCTCCCAAAAGTTTCTCCGGTTAGCAATAGACCTGAAAGGTACGTTACTGCATCTACAGTTTCAAGCACTGCCTTTCGGGCTATCCTCCTCGCCCCGCATATTCACAAAGGTTCTGGCAGAGGCGTTGGCCTTCCTGCGACTCCAGGGGGTGTCAGTCATAGCCTATCTGGACGACCTGCTCCTATTTGCAGTATCCCCAGAACAGTTGATCAAGGACCTCGATCTGACAAAGCGGGTACTAACAGGGTTGGGGTGGCTGCTGAACTTAGAAAAATCCAGTCTCATTCCCTCACAGTGCATTGTGTACCTGGGATACCTGCTGGACACTACGCTTTTGAAGGTTTTCCTTCCAAGGGAAAAGATTCTAAAGCTGGACAGAACAGTTTTCTCCCTCCAGTGCAACCATCTGGTGTCAAAAAGGTCCATAATGTCAACGTTGGGCCTTCTAACGTCTACTCTTCCAGCGGTGCAGTGGGCAGGATTACATTTTCGTCTCCTGCAGTCATATGTACTAAGCGTATGGGACCACAGTCAGAGGGATCTAGACACCTTAGTACAGGTTCCCCATCAAATAAAGAGATCTCTTTGGTGGTGGAGGAAGGAAGTGAACTTGTCACAGAGACGTCTGTGGCTTATCCCAGTCCCGCAGATCGTAACCACGGACGCAAGTGGCAAAGGCTGGGGGGCACATCTGGGATCCCTTCTAGCGCAGGGCACATGGAAGGGCAACGAACTGCAAAGATCTTCCAATTGGAAAGAACTGAGGGCAGTGGGCCTAGCCCTCAGATTTTTCAAAAAGGAACTCCAGGGCCACCATATACAGGTACGGTCGGACAACTCATCCACTGTGGCCTATATAAACAAGCAGGGAGGCACCAGGAGCGGAAGTCTGCTGGCCCTGGCAAAGGACATTCTAAGCTGGGCCGAGTCCAACACTCTCACTCTCAGCGGTTTTTTTGAGAGGGGAGAGGAATATAATCGCAGATTTTCTCAGTCGGAGGAGTCTAAAGGAAGGAGATTGGGCCCTCAACCAGGAGGTCTTCAATCTCATATCCGAGAAATGGGGACCCCCGGAAGTGGATCTTTTCGCTTCAAAAGACAACGTGAAAACCCCTGTGTTTTTTTTTTTTTTTTTTTTTTTTTTTTTTTTTTTTTTTCTCCCTAAACGCAGGGGAAGGAGCACTGGGGGTGGACGCATTATCTCAGAATTGGCATTTCAGGACATGCTATGCCTTCCCTCCTCCGGTGCTATTACCGGCGGTTCTGAGGAAGTTTCAACTAGAGAGCACCTCTCTTATTCTAGTAGCTCCACATTGGCCGAAAAGGGCATGGTTTTCAATCCTCAGTCGGTTAGCAGTGGAGCCGCCCCTTTTCCTTCCACCGCGAAAGGATCTTCTGTCGCAGGGTCCAGTCCTCTGCCCACAGGTGCAGCAGTGGAAATTAGCGGCCTGGCTACTGAGGAGGGTATATTAAAATCTAAGGGATTTTCAGAGTGCTTAATCTCCACCCTCCTTAACAGTAGGAAAAAGGAGACATGTAGGATTTACAAAAAGGTCTGGCTCCTTTTCAACAAATGGTGCATAGAAAACTCCTTCTCGGTGCAGAGTCCTGTAGCTGTGTTGGAGTTTCTGCAGTGTGGAGCGGACAAGGGTTTATCTGTAGGCACCCTTAAAAGTCAGGTTTCAGCACTCGGTGCTTATCTGGAGAAGTCTCTGGCTACCAATCCATAGGTGGTCAGATTCTTTAGGGCACTGTCAAGACAGAGACCTACCAGAGGTCCACCCTTTCCCGGGTGGGACCTATCTCTGGTTTTACAGAGCCTTATGGGAATTCCCTTTGAGCCATTGGACAAGTGCCTGTTAAGGGAGCTTACCCTAAAGACAGTATTTTTAGTAGCAGTGACAACTGCCAGGAGAGTCAGCGAAATTGAGGCGTTATCAATTAGACCTCCTTTTTGCGTTATTTTGCCAGACAGGATAGTCCTTAAGACTGATCCAGCTTTTTTGCCTAAAGTAGCGTCAGGCTTTCACAGAAGCCAGGAAATAGTCCTACCCTCGTTTTGTCCCAATCCTTCAGGTGAAAGGGAACTAAAATTTCATTTTTTAGATGTAAGGAGGTGTATCCTACAATACCTAGAGATGACTAAAACAATAAGGAAGTCTGATTCTCTATTTATTTATTTTGTTTTCTGGGGCCAGAAAGGGTCTCAGAGCGTCCAGATGCACGATTGCCAGATGACTTAGATTAGCTATTGGGCAGGCATATTCTTTAGCAGGGAAGAAGATCCCTAAAGGCATAAAGGCACACTCCACCAGAGCAGTGGCAACTTCCCAGGCAGAGAAGGCTGGAGCAACGCCAGAGCAAATATGCAAGGCGGCGACATGGTCCAGCTACTCCACTTTCGTTAGACATTACAGAGTGGACCTGGTGGCGGCAGGTGAGCAGGCTTTTGGGCGAAAGGTTCTGCAAACTGTAGTACCACCCTAATTGGTAAGTGCTCGATTATCCTCTCTATTGTGGCTGTCCTGAAATGACGGAAAGGGAAAATTAAAGTTGCGTACCGGTAACGTCTTTTCCTGTAGTCTTTCAGGACAGCCCTAGTTACCCACCCTAAGCTTGGGGGGGGGGGTCTTATTAAAGACCAGAACGCAATATGATAATGATATTGATTGGTATGTTATTAATGTGTTCTTGTGTCTCCCCAGCTGGCCGGAGGTGCTCTTAAAAAAACTGAAGTCTGGCAGGGGAGGAGAGAATTTATGGGCTGGCGCAGTGTTTCCAGAGGAAGGGGAGGAGACTATCTCTCTCTATTGTGGCTGTCCTGAAAGACTACAGGAAAAGACATTACCGGTACGTAACTTTAATTTTTTTTTTTTTTTTCAGATATAGACTTTACTCAAATAAATAATACTGAGAAATACATGAATTGTGCAACATTACTTTAATATATCTTAATTAAATGAAATAACATTGAACAATTTGAGTCCATACACCATTCAGTGTTTAAACAAACCTTTTGCAAAGACAGGTGGCAATGGTCATCGTTGGATCTCATGGAATGATATCTTAGCTTCTAAATGGTATTCACATTGAAAAATTCATACTTGGGATCATAAGCACTCTAATAAATGCTGGAAATAATTGATACACTCCTGTTTATTAAAGGAAACTTGATACCACAAATGATGTAGCTAGCAGACTACTCATACCCCAGATTAGTCCCACTGTGACAAAAAAATGGAACATCCTCACAATATCATAGGTGAAGGATCTTGTCAGCTTTTCCCACTTATGATTGATGTGATGACATAAGCATATCAAATTAGACAAGCTTTTACGGTGGTTTCTGTAACATGAGGTCTTTGAGCTCCCCTCCTGTAGAGATCTTGGATTTTTTTTTTTTTTTTTTTTTTTTTTTTTTTATCATTAATTTTTATTTTCGTTTCACATCAAAAAACAATGTCAGAAGCATAACCTAACGTGCGTAACTAAGACAAGGTTGGAATTCAGGTTAATGATCTTCTGGCCATTCGGCCGTACATGAAGTAAGTGAAACCCATTTCTATCCCAAAACATTATTGGTCTTTGAGGTGGATCTAAGACCTTTTTAACTATACTATCGCCGAAAGAAGCAGACTTCCTATTGATGGGTTCCTTTTGGGAGGGCCTTAATTAAGGGTCCTGTCCATATTTAGGCTATCCCAATGCTTTTTAAAAATCTGTTCTACTTCTCAAAGTTGGGAATGAAAGTTGCTTATCCCCATTCATGTCTTTCATCTCTGACCTTTTCTCTATCCTCCAAGCACCATGTCTGGGAATGTTGACCTACTTGTTGAATTCAACAATCCAACTGTTCTACTTTATATCTATTTTTCAAAATGTCTTTCAGGACAGTACCGGAGAGATCATGGCGGCAGCTCCTCCCACAGGAAACGCCTCATCAATTAAGTCTATTAGGAGGCCTCCACATTTCTTCCATCAGTTTTGTTTCCTCCAGCCGGAGGAACACCCCTGGTGGGAGCCATGATCTCTCAGGGCTTTCCTGGGAGACAAAAGTTCTCACCGGTCGGTTATTTATTTTTTCTAGGAGAGTGAGCCTCTCGCTTGCCTCCTGCTGGATGGTCCTGTGGGCTCCCTTTCCCTCTCCCGTGCTTGGGGAGAGCCTGTACAACCAACCTGGGAGTGCTGCCTTTTTTTTTTTTTTTCACAGAATGGGCAGTTTTGCTGTTGGTCCCCACTAGCTGCCCCCATCGCAGGACAGCGGCAGCGGGGAATGAGCAGCTGCCATTGTTCTGGTGGCCAAGGAGAGCCTCGGCCGCATCCTGCATGGGAAGAGACAGCACTTCCGGGTCGGTGCATGGCGTCCTTTCCAGTCGCAAGCGCAGGGGGACAGGGCAGGGTCACCTGGTGCCTTAAAGTTCAGGGTCGGCATGGGGGCGTCTTTTGAATCTGGAACAGGTGTTCTTTCACCATGTGTCTGCAGTGCAGCTATGGAGAGCGATGCAGCGGATAAGGGGGCAAGCCAAGGCACCAGCAAGACCAAGGTAAGGGACTGTGTCCTGTGCTACTCTGGGCTGTTTTCTCCTGTGGGGGTTACTTTACCCTTCTCCACCATCCATCTCCCTCCATAAGCTACCAGAGGAACCATTGCTAGATGGTTGAGAGTGGCTATCTCAGAGGCCTATTCCCTTACAGGCCAGGAGAGTTCAGTGAGTATTCGGGCTCATTGTACAAGGGCTTCGGTGATGAGTTGGGCAAAAAAAGCTGGTGCCACCCCCGAACAAATATGTAAGGCAGCTACATGGACAAGTTTGACGACCTTTGCCCGTCATTATAGGTTAGACCTCATGATGGCTGGGGACCAGGCTTTTGCAAGGAAAGTGTTACAGGCTGTTGTCCCACCCTAAATGGGGTAAGTCTCGATTATCCTCTCGGGTGTTTTGGAAAACAAGTTAGACTTAATAATAACTTGTTTTCCAATAGGCTTTCAGGACAGCAGTAACCCGCCCTTTTTTATTTTGTTGCTGTAATACTATGATATAACTGTCACTTATGTGCTGGGGCTGGAGGTTCTCTACAAACTGGTGGAGGCCCCCTAATAAAGACCTAATTGAGGTGTATCCTGTGGGAGGAGGAGCCATGATCTCTCGTTTTTTGTCCTGAAAGACAAGTTACCAGTAAGTCTCTAACTTTTTTTTTTTTTCTTTTTTTTTTATAATTTTTTTTTTTTTTTTTTTTTTTTTTTTTTTTACACATCTGAGTGAACACGGAAATCGGATTCAGAGGTACAATTCCTTCTTATCCGCATGAACTGTACCTTTGGTGTATTTCGTAGCCACGTTGGCTGGTGGCTACTATGTGTATATATGGGTAACTGTTACGGTCCGAATTTTTAAAATATGCTTTAGTAGCTAAATGTTTGGACTGTCCCATAACTGTCACATCCAGATAATTCACCTGTTCAGTATTTATCTGGTAGTCCAGTTTAATATTCATATTTGCATTTAGAATACTTATACAATTTGGAAGCACTGCTTTGCCTTAAAGACCTTTTTATGGCTTATGGATCAATTGCCTAAAATGTACTGTGGGTGGTCGGCAAGCAAACCTTTCAATCACTTTTGTAGGGCAAAGTACATGGGTCATTTTAATGCCCTGCTCCTCAAAGCACTTTCTCCCCTCGTCTTTCAGGACAGCACCTGGAGAGTGCAGCTCCACCCACTTACCCAGGAAACACTGCAGACAGTTTCTTTTATAGACTGGACACTTCCACTATGTCCTCAATTTGTAGTGTTTCCTCTGCCATGGTGGAAGTGCTGCAGGGAACAAAGGGTCTGCTATGCTCTCTCCAGGTGAGGATGGTATTGGGGCATGCCTGTGGGGTAGTATGCAGGCCAGCCAAGCATCCCCCCCCCCCCTTATGGGAGGGGGGTGCTCCAGTGTCTCCTCTTCCTACCGGGCGAGGGTTCAGGCTGCTGGAGGTCCCCACTCTCCAGACCAGCGGCTGTGGGCTGGAAGGAGGGATGGCATGCTTCAGTGGTGAGAGCAGTGTTTCCTCTTTTCTTTCAGCCTTCATACTTTCTGGGTCCCGGATGGCGAGCACGTCATTTCCGGCCAGGGGTGGAACTTCCGGCAGTGCAGCTCGGCTTCCAGTTCCAGTTGCTGAAACGCAGGACGAGGCGGCAGCCTTAGCTGGTGTAATTTCTGGTCCTCGCAGCAGAGAAAGGACCGGGAAATTCAAAAAAAAAAGCAGTTGGTCGCCACTACAACCTCTGCAGCATGGAAGAGGAACAAGCGGCAGTAGCAAGTGCCACTAACACCAGCCAGGCCCCTGTATATTATCCATTTGGGTCTTGTGTTTTTTCCCCTCTTACTCCCCTGGGGGGGAGGGAAGGGAGCCTGCACCATTCTCCTTGGACCATACTAAGGAGTTTTCTTTAGCATGGTGACTCTGTGGGGAGATTCACTAGACAGCTGCGGTAACAAACACAGGGGCTAAAGGGTTAGCTTTTCTATTTGGCAGCTAGTTATTTTTTTGCAGGGTTAAAAGGTGTGTGTGTGTGTGTGTGTGTGTGTGTGTGTGTGTGTGTGTGTGTGTGTGTGTGTGTGTGTGTGTGTGTGTGTGTGTGTAAACTTTTTTTAGTAGAGGGCTGGTTTTGGTGTATTTCAGACAAAAGCTAAACAAAACCTTCCTCCTAAAAGGAAATGCCCGTCCTGCAAAAATACACTTGGGGAGTCTTGGAACAAAGTGTTATGCAGGACCTGTATAGTGGATCTAGTTGAGACTTCCTCAGCTACTCAACCAGGAGAACTATTAAACTCCTTCCAGAAAGAACTGGCGGACACGTTTGAGACGTGCCATTCTTACCTGGATAAGCGCCCGGCTGCACTGTAAAGGCAGCACAATACCCTGTTGTCCTATTTCTGCATCCAGAGGGGGCAGTGATTCGGAGGATGAAGAGAGGTTTCGTCTTCATGCTATAGATTATCTTTTAGAAGAGGTGGATGATCTTTTAAAGACTATCCATACAACTTTAAACATTTAAAGAGGACACAGCCAGTTGCTACATGATAAAATGTTCCAAGGCATGGGTGAAGAGCACTATCAGGTATTTCCAATACATAAATTTCTATCTGAAATGGTGAAAGTCCTCCTTTCTTCTTTTAAATGTCTTTCAAACTGGAATTTCCTTTCGAGGAGGATGGCATTTACGTATGGAATTAAAAAAAAAAAAAAAAAAAAAAAAAAAAAGCTTGATGCAGCTTTTTCACAAGTTTCAAGACCTGGTTTTTGAGGATATGGGCATCCTAAAAGACGCCATGTATAAAAGGGCAGATTCCCTATTGAAAAAGCATGGGATTCAACCCTAGCCAATTTAAAACCAGCCATGGCATCAACTGTGGTGGCCAGGAACCTAGAGCACTGGCTTAAACAGTTGAAAACCCATATTGAAGCAGTAACTTCCGGCAAGGACCTGTTAGATACACTGCCAGTACTACAGAAAGTGGTAGGGTACATGGCAGATGCCACCTCCGAATCTATAAAAATGTCGGCAAGATCCTCGGCCCTGGTAAACTCAGCTCATAAAACACTATGGGTTAAAATGTGGTCAGGGGATGCGGCCTCAAAAGCAAAGCATGTGGTCTGCCCTTTGAGGGGAATTTGGTGTTTGGCCCTGATCTTGAAGCTGTACTCGATAGGTTGGCAGATAAAGCCTTCCCAGTAAAGGTGATTCCTTAGGGCAAGAAACCTTTTCGTGCTTTTCGCCAAGCCCAGGACACGAGACAGGTGACAAAAGACCCTGGATGTCCCAAAGAGGGAGGAGCAAGTCAGGGGTACTATTCTGCCTCCTACCCAAACCACAAAAAATCAGTGACAGTCCTGACTGGGAGGAAGGCTGCAAGCTTTTTTTTTTTTTTTTTTTTTTTTTTTTAATTCTTCCCCCATAGTGGAAGACAACAATTTAGTCTGTTCTCAAAACAATATATCAGAGGGCTACAGACTGGAGTTCTCTCAGTCCCCACAAAGTCTGTTTTACATAACCCAGACTCCCCAAGACCTATCCTACAACAACTTTGGGGTGTTCACGGCAAATTCGAAAGCTGCAGAACACCCTTTAAAAGTTTATGGGAGAAATCAAAAGTGCTAATTGTAAAGGCTTGTATGCATGGTATTGTCATAAGTGTTTTGGGGACCTGGGTACTGCCCCAGGAGACATGTATTAATGCAAAAAGTTTTAAAAAGGCCGTTTTTTGGGAGCAGTGATTTTAATGCTTAAGTGAAACAATAAGTGTAACATTTCGTACCTGGGGGGTGTCTATAAAATGCCTGTAAAGGGGCGCATGTTTCCCGTATTTAGAACAGTCTGACAGCAAAATGACATTTGTAAAGGAAAATTAATTTAAAACTACTCGCGGCTATAATGAATTGTTGGCCCAACAATAAACCTAAGTTCATTGATAAAAACTGCATGGGATTTCCCCACAGGGGAACCACCAAACCAAAGTTAAGAAAAAAATGCATGCTGGTCCCCCTAAATTCCATACCAGACCTGAAGGGTCTGGTATGGATATTAAGGGGAACCCTGCGCCAAAATTAAAAGTTGTGGGGTCCCCCCAAAAAGCCATACCAGACCCTTATCCGAGCATGCAAGCTGCAGGAAAAGGGGGGGGTCAAGAGCAGCCCCCTCCTGAACCGTACCAGGCCACATGCCCTCAACATTGGGAGGGTGCTTTGGGGGAGCTCCCCAAAGCACCTTGTCCCCATGTTGATGGGCCTCACACCCACAACCCTTGCCTGGAGGTTGTGGGGGCCTGCAGGGGGCTTATTGTAATCTGGAAGCTCCCTTTAACAAGGGGACCCCCAGATCCCGGCCCCCCTGTGTGAATTGTTAATGGGGTACAAATGTACCCTTAACATTTCAAATTGTCAAATTTTAAACACAAGATGGTTTTTGACAAGTACTTAAATTCTTTTTCTTTTCTTTTTCCACCTTCTGCAGCCAAAGGAAAGGTGGATGCTACTTTAAATAGTAACCACTACAATTTGAGTGTGTCCTAAAAGACAATAGGCTTGCAGTGTATTCAACTAAACAAAACTAGTTTATACCGACAATTGCATCCCTTGGCTTCACCAGATTGGCACCCAATCTTGCCATGCACAGATCAATTTTAGGAATACAAAATGATATAGGTAGAAAATTTTGCACATTATTTCACCAACCTAATACCCAGCAACAGACTACCATGAAAACATTAAAGAGCATTTCACAGGTCTCTGCAAAAGGGTGTGGGGTGTTTTTTTTTTTATTTTTTTTATTTTTTATTTTTTTTGCCCTGTTGGGGGGAAGGAAGGAAGGAGAGAGAGAGAGAGAGAGAGAGACGCGCTTTGGTGAAATATCAGGGGTCTAAACCGCCTCAGCTGAACAAAATGGAGACTGGCTCTATACAGAGCTTCCTATTTGTTCACAAACTGAAGCCTAGTAAACGGTTTACTATGCTTTGATTATGAATGGACACAGGAGCAATTGGTACTAATAACTTAAAGTGTCTATTCAGAAAAGGAAGGGGCTGGTAAATCGCCTTTTTTTCCAGCCCCTTTACCACTCTGTCCTGGCAAATCCTTCGCAGCAGCTGGAGGGAGAGGAGAAGTTGGCAGCACTGCATGGGAGGGACAGGTGCACACAAGGGGCCCTGGGGAAGCAGGGGATGGGTAACTTGGAGGGGATGAGTGGGCTGCGAATAGGGTAACCAATGCCTTCCATTTTCCTCATGCAGCTGCTGAATGCCTGTGGTAGGGAGATGAGCAGCAAGATTTCAGTGGCTGCAGGAGGCAAATGGAGGGCATCGGTTCCTCTCAAGTTATAAAATGCTGCGCTATCAAAATGATAGATATATAATTAAGTTGTAATGAGCGCTCTCTCGTGATGTGTATAACATGTCCAAAATACTATACATTTAATGTGCACTTGACTTCAATAAATGAATTAATAAGAGTGCTTCAATAAGCCTGTGAAAAAATATATATCTCTATCGACATGCGTAGGGGAAGGGGACAGGACGCAACACTACACACAATCTGTTGGGAACGATTAGTGCGCCATCCTACTACTGGCCAGTCACCCGATCATTACTGCTGTTTTAGAGTCGTGCACTGTAAGCGTCTTGACATTGTATAAACTGGACTGCTGTGCGGAACAGAGGCACAAGTGTAACCTATCCAGCATACAATACCGAACCCATAGAGGTTCTAAGACGCATTTTGATCAAGCTTAATCGCAAGGTCACACTCCCTAATGTGAGGGGCTATCACCTGGGGGGAGCACTTTTATGAGCACACAGCACTTTAGTTTGTGTTCACTGAAACTGATGGATTTTGGAATGTTTATGGACTGTTAATTTGATTATAGCACTAAGCTACACAGCACGGAATCGCACAGATGCAACACTGAATTACATGGATGTAGCCAGGGCTTTTTTTCAGCTGGAACTTGGTGCAACTCCGTTCCATCACCTTTGGCTCAGGTCTTCTGCTCCCTGCTCACCACTATCACTTGTAAACACATGTTTGGCTAATGTGTTTACAAGTGACCGCTCATCTCCCAGCGATCTGTTACCCCGAGCGGCTCCCACGGAGTGCAGGATGGGGACAAGGGAGATGCAGGTGCCCAGGGTGCAGTGCAGATGCCTACACCCCTACTGGATCTCCCTGCAAGTGAGAGCCGGAGCCACCTACAGTGTGAGTGGTACTAGAGCCGACTGGGTGCTTCAGCTCAATACAGCAACAAAAGTACGACACATGGAAGATGGTGGCGCTTTTAATGAGGGGGAAAATATGGGGCATTGGAGGGGGGTTGCATGTAGAGGTCAGAGCTGAGAGAGGGATTGAAATGAGATATGGAGGAAGGCTGAATTCCCAACTCTACACTTGGTACCTAAAGGGGCACTAAATACCAGGAGTGCATGAAGATCCTCCCACTGTTAATAAAATTTGACCACACCCACTATTTGGTGCTGTGTGTGGGGGTTTGGGAAGTCGTGGTCTGAGTTCCTGCACCTATTTTCTGAGAAAAAAAGCCCTGGATGTAGCACTGAATCGCATGGATGATATTTCTTTGGAATGTTTTTATCTAATATTTGAACATTGCACTATCGCTGAATTAGAGATGCAGCACTGCATTGCATGGATGCAACACTGAATTGCATGGATTTTTTTCTTGAAATATTTATTAGTTTGAATGTTGCACAAATGTATTGAGAAAAAAAAAAAAAAAAAATATATATATATATATCTCTATCTATATATATATATCTCTATCTATATATATATATCTCTATCTATATATATATATATCTCTATCTATATATATATATATCTATCTATATCATTTTTCACTTTTCACAGGCTTATTGAAGCACTCTTGTTTATTGTACATTAATGTATAGTATTTTGGACATTTTATACATGTCACGAGAGCACAATACAACTTTATTAATTATATATTTATCATTTTGATAGTGCAGCGTTTTATTACTTGATTTGATTATCTTGCATGGTATATGAGACATGCGTAACGTTAGCGGCTGATCGTTTGTAAGATGTGCTACTTTGGAGACCTGATTTGGTCAACCACCTGGAGGCTCACAGGACTATTAATTAGCATCGGTTCCTCTATACCACCTCCACCGTCCCTCCTATCCAGGTGTACAGGGGAGCTGCATGGGGCTGGGTCTCAGTTGCACTTTGGGTGTCTTTCTGTACGTTTTATTCGAATTGGTCTTAATTACCACCAGTTTACTTATTTAAAAACTGGTAAAGTCTTAATTTTGTCAGAGCCATAGCAAGTTTCTGTAAAAGTTGCAGTTAGTATTTCACTCTGGTGCACTGAAGTATTGAATATAGTATGTTTAGGAGTTTTCAGATTAGTATTGATGGCCAGACTGACCTAAAAACAGTTGGCATCATAAATACAATAGAAAAAGTATACCAGGTCAGTGTAGGTAAAAATATAAAATAAAGTTAGATGTGACAAGCTTATGGAAGCTTGTGTGCTTCTTGGTGTGAGTAAGCAGAAACCAGTGTTATGCCCCTCGCTACACGTGACTGAGGTGTATTTGGGCACACTGTTAACTACTCTCATACCAATGCATTCCAGTAGGCGCAGAATCCTTTTGAACTTTTATTGTTACAAGATAGAGTAAAACTAACAGATACAGACAAAATGCAATTAATAAAGATCATACAATTAGTGCCACCCTATCTAGCTGAAGATGCAAGTAATAAACATACCGAAGATGGATCCGGATGGCTAACTTAGAGCATGGCAGCAAATGTACTTGGTTCCATAGGAACAAAAGCGTCTCTGCGCTTTGAAAGGCAGGGGTGCCACCCAGCTGTTTTTCATTGGTTTTGTAGAATCCCTGTCTCATTATCTCCAAGAAGATATGATCTTCAATAGATGGGCCAATTTTGTGATCTTCAGTTATTTGGAGAACTGAGCACCCTAAATGATCTGTCTTCATGACAAAGAAGACTAGCGGTGTAAAGGCTGGAATGAATTACACTGGCAGGCTTCTTTCTTACTAGGAATCTGTTGGTGCAAGGCTGAAATGGGGATGGACGCCCGCCTTCTAGTGTCTTTGTAAAGAGTTCACGCTGGTTGGTTTGTGAACACTCCCTAGTAGAGGTCGACCGATATGGGTTTTTCTCTGGCCGATCCCGAAATTCAGAAATATATGATATATATGCCAATAGATTTTATGAGATTAAGGGAAAAAACATAACAGTTAGACCCCTTTCACACTGGGGCGTTTTTTCAGGCTACTTTTGGGCTAAAAATGGCGCCTGTAAAGTGCCTGCAAAACGGCTACCCTGCAGTCTCAGTCTGAAAGCCCGAGTGCTTTCGCACTGAGGCGATGCGCTGGCAGGATGTTAAAGTCCGAGCAGCATCTTTGGAGCGGTGTATACAGCTGCTCCACCACTCCTGCCCATTGAAATGAATGTGCACTGCTGCCAAAGCGCCTGCAAAGCGTTTCAGCAGCGGCAAATTTAACCTCTCCCTCGGCCGCTAGCTGGGTTATAAGCGCCCCGCTAGCAGCCAATTGGCGCCGCTAAAACTAGCAGTGTTTTACTGTCAACGCATGCCCGCTCCAGTGTGGGTGCAACCTCAAGTAATAAGTGATACAGAAATTTTCCCCTAATCGTCTTTCAGGACAGCCACCTGAGAGCTTGGCTCCTCCCTTCTGTTGGAAACACCTGCGCCAGCTTGTATAAATTTCCTCCTCCCCTGCTGGCTCCTCAGTTATTTGTGTTTTTCTCCAGAGGGGAGAAACCATAGGAACCAGCCAGGAGAGCCAGAGGAGGCTCAGGCAACATGTCCTGAAAGTGAGTGGGGACTCCTAGGACAGACCAGAGAATTGGTGTACAGACCACAGCGGTTTACACTAACCTGGTCAGAAAGAACTTTCTTCTTATTGCCACCCCCGCATTCCTGAGTGCAGGTTGAGGTCGGGGGGGGGGGCGGCCTTTTCATCGCTGAGTGCAGTTAAGCGGAGCGCAGCTCCTGCAGTCTTATACCCCCAGCAGCATGTGAAAACTAACATGCCGGGTACTGGGACTGTGTGGCCTGTGGTGGGTGACATCATATCCGGCCAAAAGGGGCGTGCATTTCCGGGTTTGTGGACTCCAGCCGCGAACACTGAAAAGGAGCCAGGCATGGGCTGGAGAGGAGCCAGACAAAAGCTGTAGAGACAGCAGAGGCTCTGGAGGTGACACAGGTCGGCGAATGCAGAGGACCTAGACCGCACTGCTCCAGGTAAGGGGAACCTAGGGTGGAGCTCTCCTGGCCTGAACCACCCCCCCCCCCCCCTCCTCCTATTAACTGGGGCAGAGGGAGGGGGGGGGGGGGGGAGTAGGTTAAAGACTCTCGTGTCAGAGGGTGGATTCATAGGGCCCCTGGTGAGGCAAGCCGGAAAGAAAGTGTTGCACTCCTGCAAATGTGCGGGGGAAGGGTATTGTGTATTAATGGTTATGGGGTTTTGTCTTATGTCTTAACAAAAAAAAAAACAGGGTTCCTCATGTTTCAAAAAAGAGGTGCCCTTCCTGTAAGGTTAACCTTAAAGATACCTGGGAAAAGACATTATGCAAAGAGTGTATTAGTAAACTAGTACAAGAACACTCTTCAGAGCAGGGTAAGGTAGCGGCATCGGTTAAGGAATTGTCCAATACTTTCGAATCCTTCAGAACCTTTTTTAAGGGGTTCCAAATGCCACAGCTTCAGACTGCTCCTCCGACAACGTTACCAAAGACGGGCCATACCCTCCACGAGTGCAGGCTCTTCAGTAGCCCCTAGAGAGGAGGTGGAAGAGGAGTCTGACAGTGCAACGTCTGGCTCCCAAGAGTCTGAGGGGGAAGCCCTGGATGGGGATTCCAGGAAGCAATCCCAATACAAGCTCTCATTAGATGAGGTAGATCATCTTTTAGGGGCCATTTATACCAACGGAGAAGAAGACATTGTCACTACATGATCAAATGTATGAGGGCCTAGGGGAACAGGAAAAGAAGAATTTTCCTGCTCATGAGGTCCTTATAGAGGCTATTAAAGAGTGGCAGGAACCTGAAAGAGCCTTTTTTTTTTTTTTTTTTCTCTAAGGCCTTAAGACTATTTCCCTTCTCAGAGGATCCAGCATTTGTATGGAACAAGATTCCAAAACTAGATGCGGCCTTCTCACAGGTGTCGAGACACACGGACTTGGCCTTTGAGGACATGGGGTTTTATCCGAGCCAATGGATAAAAGGACTGTTAAAGTCATGGGACTCAACCGTGGGTAGCCTGAAGCCAGCTATGGCGGTCACGGTGGTAGCTAGGAACGTAGAGTTCTGGTTAAACCAATTACAGGCTCACATTGAGGAAGGTACTGCGAAGGAGCAGATCCTAAATTCATTTCCCACACTGCTGCGAGGTCTTGCGTATATTGCAGACGCATCCGCCGAATTGGTTCGAATGGCAGCCAGGTCCTCCGCCCTAGCCAATTCCACTAGAAGGGCATTATGGCTTAAGACATGGCAGGGTGACTGCACGTCCAAAGCCAAGCTCTGGGGAATTATATACACAATAATTCTGCGCTACCACAAAGAAAAAAGGACACAGCAGCTAACACAACCAGCAAGTGTAAATAATGTCAAAAAACAAGGTAAGTGTAGCGCTAGGAAAAGGTCACAAAATGAAGTCTATGGATTAACAATTCAAAGGTCATAAGTTATGAGAGACCATCACTGGAGGGAAATTTCCCTCCAGTACAGAAATTTGTTTTTTGACAAGCTCTGGGGAATTCCCTTTTACAGGGGATCTGCTATTCGGAACAGGGTTAGAGAAGGTGCTGGCCCGAACGGCAGATAAGGCGTTTCCACTGAAACGTAAGGCAAATTGGAAACGGCCACAACAAAATAAGAGGCAAAGAGGGAATACAAGACACCGATTTACAGCTCCTAAAGTGGAAACCTAGAGGAGACCTTGGGTTCAGAGAGGGAAAGGCAAAGGAGGGGCGATTTTTTTTTTCGTCCTGAGCAAACCTAAAATGACAGAATAGTCGCAGTGGGGGGGAATACTGGGGGCCTTCCTCCCACAATGGGAAGATATCTTCCAACAAATTTTATTCTGAGAACAATGAAGGATATCGTTTGGAGTTCTCAAGAGCACCCCCAAACAGATTATACATCACCAAACTCCCAAAAAACAAGAAGGCCAGAGCATTAATGAGATCCTTAGAGGAACTCCAGCAACAAAAGGTGATCATCAAAGTACCAAAGGGAGAGAGGGCAAGGTTTCTACTCCCACATATTTGGAGTGCAGAAAACTTCAGGGAAGGTCAGAGCCATCCTCAACCTCAAACCTCTAAATGTATCTATAACCTACAAAAGGTTCAGAATGGAGTCCATATATTCAGTAAGGGCTCTACTGCCCCCCAACTGTTATATGGTCTCCCTAGACCTAAAGGACGCATACCTGCACATCCCGATACAGCAGGAGTGTCAAATTTCTAAGGTTTGCGATAGACAGGAATAGGAACCAAGCACCTTCAATTTCAGGCTCTACCCTTCGGCCTCTCCTCATCGCCCAGAATTTTTACCAAGATTCTGGCCGAAGCGCTGGCACCATTATGGGTCAAAGGCATATCTATCATTGCTTGCTTAGACGACCTTCTCCTGTTTGCAGAGTCGCCCCGGAAGTTACTAGAAAACCTCAGCTACACACACACTTTCTTAGTCTGGGTTGGCTGGTAAATTTGGAAAAATCCAATTTACATCCCAGTCAGCAAATAATATACTTGGGGTATGTCATAGATTCAGCGCAACAAAGACTGTTTCTGCCCGAAGAAAAAATAGGGAAGATTCAGAAAGAAGTAAGCTTATTACAAGCCAATATACCGTGTGCCATAAGGCAGATAATGTCAACACTGGGACTGCTAACATCTGCGATTCCAGTGGGCAGGCCTGCATTTCCGGCCACTGCAGGTGTTCCTGCTAAAAATGTGGGATCACAAGCAGGAGTCCTTAGACACCAAGGTTCTTTTATCAGCAAGGGTGAAAGGAACCTTATGGTGGTGGAGGACAATAGGGAACATGAACAAGGGACGGCTGTGGAACCTACCAATTTCCCGAATCCTAACCATAGATGCAAGCAGCGTAGGGTGGGGAGTGTATTTGAGCTCTCGGATAACACAAGGGACTTGGGAGAAAGAGGAGAGGAGGAGATCATCCAACTGGAAGGAATTGAGAGCAGTATGGTATGCACTTCAAGCCTTCCAGACAGAGTTGAAAGGTCAGCATTTACAGGTCCGGTCCGACAATGTCAGTGATCGCCTATATAAACAAATGGGGAGGAACAAGAAGCGGAGCCCTGTGGACCTTAGCAGAGGAAATCTTGAAGTGGGGAGAAGGAAACCTACTCTCCTTGTCAGCAATCCACTTGAAAGGGGATTTAAACAGTGGCAGATTTCCTCAGCCGGAAAAAAGTGAGAGAAGGCGATTGGGCGCTAAAGCAGGAGGTATTCAAGCAGATTGCTCACAAGTGGGGAACACCTCAGGTGGACTTGTTTGCCTCAAAGGGAAACAGGAAAGTCAGAGCGTTCTTCTCCCTGGAAAGAGGACGGAGCGCTCGGGGTAGATGCGCTGGCACAAACATGGGCATTCAAAAAATGCTATGCCTTTCCCCCACTGATTCTTCTGCCAGCAGTAATAAGAAAATTGCGTTACGGAGAATACAACACTAATTTTCATAGCGCCCTATTGGCCCAGGAGACTGTGGTTCTCTATGCTCAGAACTTGCGGTAGAACCCCCCCTGGTTTTTACTGATCCAGGAAGATCTACTCTCCCAGGGTCCAGTACACTGCCCCCAAGTGGAAAGATGGAACTTGGCTGCATGGTGTCTGAGGAGCAGTTGCTCTAAGCAAAAGGGTTCTCAGACCGTCTAATAGACACAATGCTGAAAAGCAGGAAAATTGAGACACGGAACATCTACCAAAAAGTATGGAGGTGTTTTAACAGATGGTGTATAGACAAAAAAATTCAATACACAAGGCTCAGTGGCAGTCCTGGAGTTTCTACAGGACGGGATAGACAAAGGTCTAAGTCTTAGAACGCTTAAAAGTCAAGTGTCAGCACTTTCTGTTTACCTGAAGAGATTCGCATCTGATCCGTGGGTAATCACTCTTTAGATCACTGAGCAGACAAAGACTGGTACAGGGTACAGTTTTTTTTCAAGTGGGATCTGTCATTAGTGCTGCAAACTATGACCACACACCCCTTTGAACCATTGGATAATTGCAGCCTAAAGATGCTGACGTTTAAAGCAGTTTTCTTGGTGGCAATTACTACAGCTAAAAGGGTCTGAGATGGAGGCCCTATCAATCGGGGGGGCCCCCCCTTTTTTCAGATTTTTCCGGTTCACAATTTTTAGGATGGATCCGGCATTTCTCCCTAAGGTGGCATCGAAATTCCACAGAGGCCAGGAGATTGTGTTGCCATTGTTTTGCCCAAATCCTTCTAAGGAACAAGTAAGGTTCCATAGTTTAGACGTAAGGAGATGTGTCTTGCATTACTTAGAAGCAACCAAAGATATTAGGAAGATGGATTCCTTATTTATTTTGATTTCTGGAGTAAGGAAAGGGCACAAGACTTACTATAGCCAGATGGCTAAGAAGCCATTGAACAGTGCGCATGCACGGGACTCCCGGGAAGACGCTCTGAACGGGAGCTCCGTCACAGCCGAGCCTTCCGCGGTCCCCAGAGGCCGGATTTTTTAGCGGAACCGTCCCCACTCAACACCCGCTGGTAGAGGAGGCTCGTGGGCACAAATCTATATGCCCAACCGATCACAGCGCTCAGCGGCTAGCAGGAAACTCTCCTTTGGCCTACCCGACCCCACTACATCTAAGATGGCGGCCGCGGCCTCCTCACAGGCAGACACAGGAGATAGAGACCTCATTGCAGACATCCCAGAGGAGGAACAGCTTCCCCACATCACACTGGGATCCTCTGTGAGTAACATCTCCCCTAAGAATGCTTATTCTTCCAGCAAAGACTCCCTTTTTAACAGGGCCCTATCTGATATGCTCCATATCCCTTCACTGCATGCTCCCGCCCCATCCCCTGCTATGCAACAGGCAGCACCTCTGAACTCTCCCCACCAGTCAGACATGGCACAACTTCTGAATTGCTTTTCAGACATGCTGGCCACAGGCCTGGCCCAAAATGCAGCACAAATCACCACGTCTATAAAGGCAGACTTACAGAGCTTGGGGGCTCGCATTGATTTGATCGAACAAGCAGTGGATCATACTGTGGCGCACACCAATCAGAATACCGACTGCATTCAATTGATGCAGGAACAACTTGAAACGGCACTAGGGAAGATTGACGACTTGGAAAATCGTAATCGGAGAGGTAACTTTCGTATTCGAGGTATCCCTGAATCTGTAACTAATGTTCATGACACAGTGCAGCTTTTCATGAAAGAGCTTATCCCAGATATCTCTGACCGCAAACTAGAGATTGACAGAGCTCACAGAGCACTGCAACCACCCAGACAGGATGGGCTCCCGAGAGATATAGTGGTTAAGCCCCACTATTACGAAACCAAAGAGGAGGTCATGAAAAGATCTCGGAACCTGGACACCTTATCCTTCCAAGGAAACAAGATTCAAGTCTTCGCTGACATCTCTAAAACTACAATTCTAAAGAGAAGAGCTTTAAAACCTCTGCTTGAAATCCTCTCTCAGAAATCAATTAAATATCGCTGGACTTTCCCTTTCCGCCTTCAGTTTCAACATAAGGAAAGATCGTATGGATTCTCCTCATTCCAAGAAGGCGAACACTTACTCCTGCGACTTGGATTCATCTCTCAAGAAGCTTCCCCCCAGGATCCTCCATCCAAGTCAAGCTCCTCGAAGAGACCCCCTCCAGGCAGTCCCATCACTCCCCTCTGGAACAAACAACAACCGAAGCGTCAACGCAATTCCTTTCCTCCAAGATGAAGTCATCTTTACTCAGCTCTACAAGGACTATGTGACTTCTTTTTCTCCTTAAGGTTTTACTCTCTGAATGAGGGGTACTTGTGTACATTGCGTACACCAAATCCGATCCCACATATCCATCAGTGAAGATGGTCGCACTTAACTGATCTTTCCCCACTCATCTCACTAAAATGAAGATGGAAGCAGATGATCCCGGGTTGTGTGGTGGTTTTTTTTTTTTTTTTTTTTACAACTATCCTCGGTTTTCATAATGGACCGCACTTGAGGTTATAATGACTTCCGGGAACACCGGGGCATAAGTTTGTACCCCATTTCACTCCCCCCCCCCCCCCCCCCTCCCTCCCACATCCCTATTCCTACCCTCCATCCCCCCTCCCGGTTACTAGTTGACCATCCCCTATGGCAGGTTTTGTTTTGTCATTTTTGTTTAAAGCAGTGATTTGTCCATGTACCTTTTTTAGAGTTTGGCCTCAACTCCTCCATTTTTGTTCCGTTTCTTTTACTTGGGTAAATATCTAGAATTTTTTGCCTTTAACACTCTTTTAGGTTCCATTTTTCCCCAATAGATGGGGTCCCGGCGGCTCGGCTGGGCTAGCATCGCCACTCCCTCTGTTGTGATCAGGGGAGATCCTCCCACTGGTTACATCAGACTAACAACCTCGGCTGAGGTTGTTCCTGTTTTTCTGAGAGCCTTTGTGCTTTGGGGTCTCAGACTCGGACTGAACTTTTCAGTCCAGTTCCTTGCTTTTCTGGGCTCTTACGCCTAGTCTTTTTTGCAGTTATTGGATTGTTTTATGTAATGATTTTTCCTTCTCTCATTTTCTTCTCTCTCCCCTCTTCCCCCTCTTCTCCTCCTTCCCCTTTTCTATATTTCAGGAATGTGCACAGGAGACCGGCTTTATCCAGAGCCCTCCGCTGCGACAGCAAGATCTCCCTCCCAGATCCCACGCTGCATCATCAGGGAACCGGGTAAGAGCGCACCTAACACACCAGGGTTACTCCCTTTGTGAATATGGCTGACCCACCTCCTTTACAGAGGGCACTTAAGGTTGCCTCCCATAACACCCAAGGGCTCAACTCCCCCGTCAAGAGACGCAAAGCTTTCCAAAGCTATCACCCAAGAGGAATAGATGTAGTGCTCCTCCAAGAAACACATTTCCCCTCAAACTACTCGCCTTCTTTTTTACACAACAAATACCCCACTTTTTTTCTTGCAAACGCTAGCGAGAAAAAAAGAGCAGTAGCTATCCTAATCTCCAAACAGACTCCTTTTTCTCATACTTTAACCGTGAAAGACAACGATGGGAGATACATTCTAATTAAAGGATTGATTGAAGGTAACCTCTATACTTTTATTTCCTATTATGCCCCTAACAAAGGCCAAGCTAAATTCTTCTCCTTACTGGCAAATCTCTCACCCCACTTTGAGGGTAGGGTGATTATGGGAGGGGACTCCAATATTACATTTGACCAGATTCTAGATAAAGCAGCTCAGGGGATCCCTCACCTTAAACAACCCCCCCAAACAAAGCCTCAAGATTGCCAGACTTATTCACTCGGTGGGACTCATTGACTCATGGAGGGAATTAAACCCCTCAACAAGGGACTATACACACTACTCTGCACCCCACAAGACATATGCTAGAATCGACCACATTTTCATATTGAACTCGGACATACAAATTGCTAACCATGCCTCTATCCACGATGTCCCGTGGTCCGACCACTCCCTAGTAATTTTAGGAATATCCAATTCATTGTCTCCATCTGGCCCACGCACATGGCGCCTAAATGAGAAAATCTTAGCTAATCCCGTCCACTGCACTATAATAGAAAAGGATATTAAAGAGTATTTTCTATTGAATGACACTGAGGACATCTCCCCTAACACGCTTTGGAATGCTCACAAAGCGGTAATCAGAGGGAAATTGATCCAACTTGCAGCAAAATTAAAGAGAACGGCAAATTGATATTATGAAACTAGAGAGAGAATACAAAAATCTTAGCAAGTCCCATAAACTGAACCCCAATCCTACCACTCTATCTAAACTAGATACTATTAGAATATCCCTTAACTCAGCTTTGACTTCCAACGCAGAAAAGCACCTTCATTGGCTCAGCGGCAGTTTCTATCTTCGAGCGAACAAATTTGGCCCCCAGCTAGCGGCCAAACTTACCCCGAAACATAGGTCATTTGCCCTACCCAAAATAAAAACCCTATCCGGATCGCACACCCAAAACCCAAGTAAAATTCTTAAATCATTCCAATCCTTTTATGCCAACCTGTATTCCGACGATTGCCCAATTTCTCAACAAAAGTTGGATGCTTTTCTAGACAAGATCCCATTGCCTAAAATTTCTGAATCCCACCGTTCCATCCTGGAATCCCCATTTCAAGAATCCGAGATCCGAGCAGTCATAAAAGGGCTCAGAAAAGACTCAGCCCCAGGTCCAGATGGTTTCTCAAACCACTATTACAAAACTTTTATAGATTCCCTCTCTCCATACCTGGTCCGTCTTTTCAACTCCTTAGCTAAAGCATCCCCGCTGGACCCTAATGCCAATTTGGCTTTTGTCTCTGTCATACCTAAGCCAGGTAAAGACCCCAGCGAAGTCAGTAATTACAGATCTATTTCATTAATTAATAATGACCTAAAACTTATGACAAAAATATTATCCAATAGACTAGCCTCTTACATACATACATGCATACATACATACATACATACATACATACATACATAAGGACCAAGTGGGGTTCATACCGGGGAGACAGGGACCGGACCAGATACGGAGAGCGATAAATGCAGTCTCCCTAATGAGATCGGGGTGGGATGGGGGATCTCCTCAGGGAGGCCTCCTCCTCCCCATAGATCTCCAAAAAGCGTTTGACACAGTGGCTTGGCCCTACCTCTTCACAATTTTAGGTAAATGGGGTTTTGGCCCAAACTTTATCAATATCTTGAGAGCCCTCTACCATCAACCTAAGGCACAGGTGAGATTACAAGGACATCTATCAGATAAATTTTCCATACAGGAGGGAACAAGGCAGGGATGCCCCCTCTCCCCCCTTCTTTTCGCGATGGCTATCGAATCTTTAGCCATCGCGATTAGACAACACCCAGACATCCATGGAGTTCGTTGTGGGCAAAATTACAACAAATGCGCTCTATTCGCGGATGACGTCCTCCTGTTCGTCACATCTCCCCTAATCTCCATCCCCAACATACTGCAACTTTTACAAGACTTTGAATTAGCTTCCGGACTTGAGGTTAATGTATCCAAATCAGTCGCTCTCAAGGTTTCCACTTCTCCAGACATCGTAAATACCCTAAAGAGTAAATTTCCATTCTCATGGAATTCTACATCTATTCCTTATCTTGGCATTCACCTTACGTCCGGCATCGATACTCTTTATAAATATAATTTTCCCCCCATGATCAAAAAGCTCACAGACGACTTGACCCAATGGTCGCTATATAAGCTCTCGTGGTTAGGTAAAGTGAACGCAGTTAAAATGACACTCCTACCTAGGTTACTATATCTCTTTCGTTCCTTACCCATCCCAGTCCCCAAATTACACATCCAACGCCTACAATCTGCCATAATCCGCTTCATTTGGGATAAAGGCCACAGGTTTTCTAAAGAGGTGCTTTTTAGGCCCAGAAAAAAGAGGGCTAGGGGTCCCTAATCTTTGGTGGTATTATCAGGCAGCACAATTGAGCCAATTCTCAACTATTTACATGAAAGGACCCAAACCAGACTGGGTGAGCATGGAGCGAGAAGCGGTCCCCAGTTTCACCTTGGACTTTCTGCTTTGGAATATCCCCAAAAAACGCCCCCCTATATTAGCACCCACATTATCTCACTCAATGAAACTTTGTGACGCCCTTCATAAGCTCAAACCCCTCATCTCCACATGGCACCCCCTGGCACATATCTTCAGAAATCATAATTTTCCACCTGGCCTAGAGATTCGAGCCTTTAAATGGTGGCTGGACAAGGGCCTTTATAGAATTGGTCAATTCTTCAACTCCAATGGTCCCCTTACTCTAGCATATTGTATTTCCAAACTTGAAATGCCCTCAGCCGAAAAATTTAGGTTCTTTCAACTCACATTTTTTGAATCTGGTATGGAAGAACAATGACAACCATCTTTTTGTAACGCCTTATGAACAATGGTGTGCTTCAGCCTCAGACACCAAAGGTGGTATCTCTCTCATCTACTCATCCCTGGCGGAACCCACGGAAAAAGCAGCATACATGACAAGCTGGGAGCGAGATCTTGACTTCAGCTGGGACCTGGATAAGTGGCATACTAATTTTGCCCGCTCCTTTTAAAGGTATGGTTAATACTTCAATTAACGAAGCAGGGCTGAAAGTTATTACACGCTGGTATCTGGTACCGTCACGTCTTGCCAAACTCTATCCGCAAATGTCACCTCTTTGCTTCAGAGGCTGCGGTCATGTGGGGACTCTTTTACACATACTATGGGAATGCCCTAAAATCATAATGTATTTGAACAAGATCTTCTCCCTTATCCGCAGAACTTGCGGTTGTACTCTGAAACAAGATCCAACTATTGCATTGCTTAACGGTCCCATACCTAAAACTTCCAAACATACACAGAAGCTGATCCAGTTTATTCTAGTGGGGGCCAAAATGACCATCACCAGGGCCTGGAAATCACCGAAAGTGTCCATTCGGTTAGCCAAACAAAAAATTACTTGGATCATGCTGCAAGAAAAAATTTCCAACACTATCCTAGACACCCTAGATAAATTCAAAACTATTTGGGAACCCTGGGCAACTCTAGTGGGGCACCCTCTGTATGTGTGATTGATAGTACACAAGACTGGTTCTGAGTCGAGGGGCTCTCAGTCTCCCCCACTTAGAGGTCTCCTGTGCACTTCCTTCCCATCATTCCTGACAATCAACTAATCCTTTCACCTTCTCTATCCCCTCTGTCTCTCCTAATTTCTTTCTTTCCCCCTTTCACTCTTCTGCTTTCTCTACACTTCAATACTGGTTCCTTAGGCTCTCAGTACTTTCAATTACCATGGCTATTAGCCTCAGGGCAGATTACTAAAAGTAACACCCCTCTAACCCCCAAGCATAACATGCTTTGGACTAGATCATCCAACCAAAATTTAACCCACCCTGAGAGACGGACCAGCTGGTTTTTCTTTCTTTTTTTTTTTTTTTTTTTTTTTTTTTTTTATAGTAATGATTATATAAATGCGTTACTGACATGGTATTCAATTGTTATAGAGATACAAGCTCCCTTCAGTTTTCTCCTTTTTATTATTTTTCCGGATTCTGTAGTTGTGTATCTCTATTTTGGACGTTTATCCACATGTTAGTGGCGAGAGGGGTTCAGGGAGACCCGGTTCATCGGAGCAGTTAGCTCCCAGAAGGGGCTCTGGTACCGAGACTCCCAACGCCCATAGCAACGTATTTGGCTATGTTACAAACCTATATTTATCCAAAATTTACTGTTGACATCTTTTATAACAGCTGTTCCACTTTTATAATTTTGTACTCGATGAGCAATGTGCTCCTTTTGTGTTTTTCTCTTGATTGATGTAATCCTTCAATTACTTAATAAACTTCACTCTTAAATCTTAAAAAAAAAAAAAAAAAAAAAAAAAAAACCTTTTTCGCAGAAGAGTTTAATAAGAAAAAAAAAAAGCCATTGAACAGGCTTATAGGTTAGGAGATATGCAGGTCCCAGAGAGTATCGGGGGACACTCCACCAGGGCAATGGCTGAGTTGCAAGCAGAGAGAGCTGGAGCAACGCCGGAAGAGATTTGTAAAGTGGCAACTTGGTCCAGCTTTGCCACCTTTTGTAAGACACTATAGAGTGGATCTTTGGGCGGCTAAAGATCAGACCTTTGGACGCAAGGTCTTACAAGCTGTGGTCCTGCCCTAGGGGTAAGTGCTCATTTATCCTCTCAGGTGGCTGTCCTGAAAGACTATTAGGGGGAAAACGAAGTTGATTACTGGTAACGTTCTTTCCTGGAGTCTTTCAGGACAGCCGGGTACCCACCCAATTGTGTATCAAGACATAGAGATTTCCTTACAGGAAGAGTGATATAATGAATTGTGTTCATCATATATTCTTGTGTCTCCCCAGCAGACTGAAGGTGCTTTAAAGAACTGAGGAGTCAGCAGGGGAGGAGGAAATTTATACAAGCTGGAGCAGGTGTTTCCAACGGAAGGGAGGAGCCAAGCTCTCTCAGGTGGCTGTCCTGAGACTCCGGGAAAGAATGTTACCAGTAAGTAACTTTTTTTAAATTTTTTAATTTTTTTTATTCATTAGTGTGTTTTCAAAAATTGTGTTTTAAAAGACCGCTTTGCAAATACCGTGTGACATAAAAAAAAATTGCAACAACCGCTATTTTCCCTAGGGTCTCTGCTAAAAAAAATATATATAATGTTTGGGGGTTTGAAGTGATTTTCTAGCAGAAAATACAGGATTTTTACTTGTAAGCGAGTGTCAGAAAAGATTTAGTCTTTAAATGGTTAAACTGAGAACTTCTACACACAGAATTCAGTCCATTGAGAAGTGTAAACATTGTATCTCTTCTTCAGGTTCTTTTTATCAGACTTGCCAGGCTGCCCAGAGAAGAAGTCGCTTCACAGAAGACTTCAGGCAACTTGCACTGACTTCTATTACAGAAGTCATTTGCAAGTCGTGCTGAAGTTATAATCTGCCTTTTTTATCAGCACAATTGGCCAATGCCGATTTTAAATAAAAAAAACTCCAAATGCCGGCCGATATATTGGTCGACCTCTACTCCCTAGGCATACGTTGCCTATGATGACCCATCCTAGATCTAGCTTCTGGGCATGAGGGGAGTTGTGGGGACCATTGATTTGTTTTCTCACCTTTATGAACTCTGATATCCCTCCCCTTGGCCTGGGGGTCCTGTTCAGGGATGAGATGTGCTGTGCCCTTCAGATGTCCATGATGAAGTGCCACCTCTGGTGTAGGGATCTCCTCTCTGTCCATTGGGAACTGACTGCACTCGATTAGAGTTGGCAGAGGCAGGGTTGTCTGACCATCAAAGGATTTGATTTGGTAACCAATGGCTCTTCTCCCAGTTTCTTCACTTACCCCTGTACAAGTCTTGTAAGTATGAAGAGCCGGCTTCCTTGATTTTGAAAGTGTCAAAGGCTGAACTGGCGAGTGATCTGTTGCTTTGATCATCCAGGATCACGTATAGCTTCACTGCTTTTTCTCTGACTCGTGGGGGTAAACTGTAGCAAGACAAACCTTAGAGCAGGATTTGTTAGACCTTCTCCACAGACTTGGGTGCACCGGGGTGTAACTACAGGAGGTACTGTCTTGTTGCTCCCCGCCGTGCTCTTACACTTGGGGTGAGGGGGTAAGAGTCCATGGCGCTGGCCCTGGATGTAGAGCTATGTTGTGCTCTGAGCTGTTGCACTCAGAGCAGTTGATGCTCACCTTACAGTCTTTCCCAAGGTGAGAAGTTAATGCGCAGCACCTGTAACAAATTTGGTTTTCCTTGAGGAAGGTTCTGCGATCTTGGAGAGTCTTTTCTCTAAAACCTCTGCACTTTAACAACGAATGAGGCTTCTTGTGAAGAGGACACTCTCTGCTTGGATCCTGTGTTGGAGATGCGCTTGTTTTGCGTACTGCACAAGGTGCGTCTTTAAAGTTGCGGGTTAGAGCAGGCTTACTTGACCTAGGGAGAGCAGAGTCAGATGATGAGATTTTAAACTAGGATAATTTTTACCCTTTGCTTGATGGCGGATAAAGTCCATGAAATAAGAGAATGGTGGGAAGGGGACGTTGTGCTTTTGCTTGTATTTGGAGCCTCGTGAAATCCAGGTTTCTTGAAGGCTGTAAGGTAGCTTTTGCACTATAGAGTTAACGCCACAGGCTGTGTCCAGGAAGGCAAGGCCTGGCAAGTCTCCTTCTGCTTTGGCTATTTGAAGTTCTGTCACTCAATTCTCTCAGCTTCTGGTAGCCTTTGTTATGAATCCTGGGAAAGTCCTCTATTCTCAAAGTTTTCTATAACTTCTGGGGAACCGTAACATTCATCAACCCTCTCCCATATCATGCTCAGCCCTCTGGTTGGGTAATGTTAATGTCTCAGATTCTCCTTGCATGCTCTGGCGACTCATTCCCCAGCCAATTGACTAATATCGGCTTCTTCACTTGCTTTTAAATCAAGGTCTCTAGTTTCATTTCTGAAGGATGAACGCAATGCTCTAAAACTTTCATCATTAAACTTTGCAAGTCCCTTTGCTAACAGTTCACGTCATGCTAAGAACTTGAAGAAATCTGACATACCTTGATCGTTGTGTGAGTAGCCAGGGGGGCGCTCTGTTGTGCCAGGAACTTGGTGGGTATTTGCAGTCATCAGAGATGCTGTCGCTGTGTCTTTTTAACCTGTCGTTCTTCAATTTCAATTTGGTCAACTGTCGTAGTGTTTTGATAGCCTGGATGCAGAATGTGCAGAAAACTGACTGAGTGCGGGGTTACTTTCTTGCTTGATGAAAGGCGTGTGAATGGCGGGGGTTGATAGTGCTGTAAGTGGGAAGTTGTCTGGTTCGGCGGGTCGCTGCATATATTCTGAGGTACGCTCTGTACCGTCGCTGGGAACAGATTTTCTTTCAAGTACGTTGCTGAGCCGCTCACTGGTGGGCTTTGCAAGTTCTTCTAAGATGTCTGCTTCAGCCGCAGCAGCCGCTGACTCCTTCTCTGCAGCTAGTTCCTCTAATGCAGTCTCCATACCTAACTTCTAATTTTAAGTTTCATCTTTTTCGGCGAATGTAGCTTTTATTTTGGCCTCCTTTGCCACAAAGTCAACTCCGTCAGAGCTTGTATTATCCTTGAAAAAGTCACGTGACTGTGATGTAACGTGTGGGAGGAGCCAAGGACACTCTGTGCAGATCAGCAGTATCACACAGTGTACTGCAGTGAATCTGCTCCTGTCTCAGGCGGCTGACTGCTATAGTAAAACTTGCATATGCCTTATTATAAGGCACATGTGAGTGGATTGAAGTTTGCCTGTGTACCTTGGTATCCTAAATATTGCACAATGATTGTTTTTTTTCTCTTATCTGCCTGTCAAATGAGATCTGTTTATGATTCTCACATTGGTTGTGAACAGAAGCAAAAGAAACATTGTTACTATAAAGGTCAATGAGCACCTTAATTAAGCAAGTGTTTTTAAACAGCTTTGCTAGTGGGACCGGATCAAAGCTCTATACCAATCGGATTCTACACTTGTATAATTGAACCTTCTGAATACATCCCTATATATTTTTATGTGGATTTTTTTACACATTTGGTGTCACTAATTTTTTTTATAATTTTACACTATTTTGATTGCTGGATTTTTTAGAAATTTTTACTCACTGCTGGATTTGAGTATTTATTCATATATATTCATTTTTATGCACATTGTGAAGCGCTTCAAATATCATTTATTTTAACTTTTACTTTTGCAGACTCCGCCTTTGCGCGGGCAATGGTGATTGTTTCGCTTTTCACTGACCTTGTGCTCGTGGAGTAAACTTCCGACCTTGTGAAGTGCTCTGACTTTGTCTGTGACATGGTGTCCGGCTATATGGAAGCTGATAACACTGCTGTATTACTGGCGTTCTGTATGCTAGCCGTGCTTAGAAGCCTTCGTTTTACTGTTATGCCCCTCACTACACGTGACTGATGTGTATTTGGGCACACTGTTAACTCCTCTCATACCCATGCATTCCAGTAGGCGCAAAATCCTTTTGAACTTTTATTGATGCAAGAGAGAAACTGTAACAGATGCAGACAAAATGCAATTAATAAAGATCATACAATTAGTGCCACCCTATCTAGCTGAAGATACAAATAATAAACATACTGAAGATGGATCCGGATGGCTAACGTAGAGCATGGCAGCAAATGTACTTGGTTCCATAGGAAGGAAAGAGGGAAAAGACTGCAGGAAGCTGATGCAAGGCCTGATGGGATTGGAAGTACGGAGGCTTGCATGTGGCAAATCTAACCAGCTATTCTAAATGACCTCTTTTGAAATAGATATAGCGCAGTTATACAAAATGGCCACTAGATGGCAGCATAGAGTAATCTAATTAAACCAGTCAATAGGAAAATTACAAGCCTTATTAAAGAAGGCATGACCACCAGATATGACGTTGTCTTTAGGTTTCTGAGAGACAGTACCTGTTTAACCTCTTACCCACTGGGCACTTAAACCCCCTTCCTTACCAGACAAATTTTAAGTTTTCGGTGCTCACAATTTGACAATGCAACACTGTACCTATAACTTGTTTGTTTACTTTTTTTTTTTTTCGCACAAATAAAGCTTTCTTTTGGTATTTAATCACCGCTGGGTTTTTTTGCGCTATAAAAGAAATTCTGTAAAAAAAAAAAAAGTTTCGGTTATAAAATTTTGCTAATTAGTCATTTTTTTCTTAAATTTTGGCCAAAATTTATGCTGCTATGTATCTTTGGTAAAAAAATAACCCAAATCGGTGTATATTTTGATCTCTGTGGTCCACAAGCTATGGTGCCAAACTCTGAAAATTAATCACACCTGATGTACTGACAGCCTATCATTTCTTGAGACCCTAACAAGCCAGGGAAGTACAAATGCCCATTTTTTGGAAAGTAGACCTTCCAAGGTGTTTAGTAAGAGGCATGGTTTGTTTTTGTTTGTTTTTTTTTTTTTTTTTTTTCTTCACAAAAAAAAAAGTTTATCAGCAGGTTATTTCTCACACACAGCATATGCATAGCACAAATTGCACCCCAAAACATTCTGCTACTCCTGAGTACGGCGAAACCACGTGTGTGTGTGACTTACACAGCCTGGCCACATACAGAGGCCCAACATGTAGGGAGCACTGTTGGGCGTTCTTGAAGCATAAATTATGCATAATTTCTTGACTACCTCTTACACTTTTTTTGAAGGCCCTGGAGCACCAGGACCATAGAAACGCCCCAAAAATGACCCCATTTTGGAAAGAAAACAACCCAATGTATAATCCTGAGGCATATTCAGTCTTTTGAACATGTTGTCGTTTGTGTGGGGTTTTTTTTTTTTTTTTTTTTTTTTTTTTTTCCCAAAGTTGTCCATTTTATATACAATACTTATAACACATAACCTGTACATGGCAAAAATTACACCCCAAAATAGATTCTCCTGAGTACGGCGATGCCACAGCCTGGCCACAGAGGCCCAACATGCAGGGAGCACCATCAGGTGTTCTAGGGGCTTTTGTGAAGCACTATAGTGGCATGGATGAGAGCTGATGTTGCATGGATATGGGTGAGTGCTGGAGTTGTCACATATAAGCAGTGGAGAAGCACTGTTCCTCTGCCTGGGGTTCTTGATAGGTGGATAGCAGCACAGCCATTGGCTCCCGCTGCTGTCAATCAAATCCAATGATGTGGGTGCTGGGGGGCGGGGCCGAGTCCTACATTTGGCGTCTATGGATGCTATTCTCACAAGCGTGAGAGTACTTCTCCTAGGGTGTTATACAATGCAGGGAGGAGCCGCCGAGGGACCCCAGAAGTCAAGGATCTGGCCACTCTGTGCAAAACTGCACAGTGGAGGTAAGTGACATTTTAAAAAATAGCTTTACAATCACTTTAAGCTTGTCAGAGTATATTAATAGGTTTTCATGTCTTGGTTGTGTGAGTCTGAATGTGTGTGTTTGTGTAGGTCTCTCCCTGTGAGCCCTCCTAGTGTGGGTTATCTGAATATGGATCTCCCAAAACATCTTTCAGGACAGCACCTGAGAGATCATGCGCGCGCCCCCCCCCCCAACAGGAAATGCTTTAACAGGAGGCCTCCATGCAGCTTCCTTCAGTTTTTTTTTTCTTTTTTCTTTTTTATTTTTTTGTTTCCTCTAGCTGGAGGAACGCCTCTGGTGGGAGCCATGAGCTCTCAGGGCTTTCCTGGGAGACAAAGAGGTTCTCACCCGTCTGAGTGATCCTCCCACTTGCCCATTGCTGGATGGTCTTGTGGGCGCCCTCTCCCCCTTCTGTGCTCAGAGCCTGTGCTGCCCCCCTTATTTTATTTTTTATTTTTTTCAGATGGGTGGTGTGCAGAGGCCTCCCTCCAGCTGCCTGCATTGCGGGACGGCGGCAGTACAAAGCTGAGCAGCCGACATTGTTCTGGTGGCCAAGGAGAGCCCCTTGCCACGTCCTGTGCAGTGCACAGGAGGTGGCACTTCCAGGTCGGACGCACAGCGTAATTTCTGGCCGAAAAGCACAGGGGTAGAGGGCAGGGTCTCCTGGTGCTCTTAAAACTTCTGTGCCTGCACGGTGCTTTTGAATTTTTGGAATCCGGCTTCTTTCAGCCACGTGACTGCAGTGCATTCTGCAATGGAGGATGCAGCGGGTAAGGGGCCAAGGCACCAGCAAACCGAAGGCCAAAAGCTCTGTTCAGCCAATCAAGAGAAAGTGTTTTGTATGCAAAGGAAAATTAAGCGGAGCCTGGACAAAGTCTTTCTGCAGATTGTATCTCAGATTTAGTCAGGGAGTAGTCTCAATCTATTTTGTGGCGATCTGGTTACAACCATTAAGGATGAGCTCCGGGCCACCTTTTTAAGCTTTCAGGTCAAACCTGAGAGAAGAGCCAGGACCCACGGGGAAACCTAGGGCTCCACAGTTAACATCAGAATCCCAAGGGGTTTCTCTGATACAGGTGGGAGGCCTCCCAGGTTGAAAAAAAGAAAAGTGTGTGAGTGTGGCGCTGTCCCAGAGTTGTAAAAGAAATGTCTGCATATATACAATTATATCCAAAGTGTCATGTGTGTATTCCTTTAAGTGAAATAAGTATGGCAGTTTTATTACCACTCCTGTGGGTTAAAGTGACTGGTGATTTAAGCACAAATGAGTGCAATAAATCGCATCCAAGGTGTCTAGTGCTATATTCCCTCAAAAGAAAAAACAGTATTAACCACTGCCAAGAGCATGAAGTGGTCTGTGTCTGAACACTAGAAAACACAAAGTTGCAATAAATACATCACACGTGACATGCAAACAATTCTAATGTGTCTGCTAAATAAATATTAAAATATTGCTCTACAAACGTTGCAAATAACAGTGACAAGTGCCCTATAAAGAGGTCACTCTGAGAAATACAAAACACACATGTCATGCAAATGGTTCTATGATAATAAACAGTTCATAGGGTATGTGCCCGGTGCACTATAAGTGAAAAGGCGTCCGTTGTAGGATTCCTCAAAGCACACAACAGGTGTTAATCCAGTGCTGGTGTCTCGCGTTGTGATTGTGCAGACTCACCAGCTGTATATCCCCTGCAGATGTAACGAGTAGTCACAGTATGTGCCACTGTGCAGCAGTACTTGGCAAGACCAGGACCAGGATGGGTATCATAAGGACATAAGAAGAAAGGATTCCATAGTGTGAAACCGTTTAAAAACACTATTTATTAGGTCAGATAAAAAGGGTACTCACATTGTAGTGGAAAAAATGAGCAGTGTACAATAGTTGCAAAGATGTTCCTAAGCGTCAGCTTTGCAGGGAGATGTCAGCAAGGCATTCAGTCAAAGGCCAAGCCCTACGTACGTTTCGTCACACGGACTTCTACGGGAGCGTGGTCCCTGCATCCTCTCCCCTATCCTTATATGCTGTGCGGTCCATAGTGCATCTGCGTTCCAGCGGTCATATTTGGTGTGTGTTTGTATTCCAGCAGCCATGTTTTTGTGTCGGTGGCCATTTTCCCTGGGACAATGCAGACCGAAGCCCCAATGAAGTGATTAAATCCCCGTGGAACAGCCTGATACAGCGCTGATTTCCTGGTGACACCTTACTAATATATGGGTCCATTGCATGTGTGTCACCGTAGTAACTATTACGTTATTTATGCACAATTCTACCGCACAGAATATATGGTATGTAGTAAATGGTTTGCCCTTGCTTAGGAAACCTAGACAATAGTGATATAGACAACAGTAATATCCAACATAATATACTAAACCATATTAAGATTAAAATATTAAAATTGTGGTTCTTCAAAATTTATGAAATGACATATATCCTAGCAATACGATATATAAACAGGTAAAACTTTTAAACAGGTAAATTGTTATATTTAAAATGCTAAAACTGTTAAATATTTTATTATGAAGATATATGTAAAAATAAAAAATATGTTTAAAAATATGTAAAAAAGCGAGGCAAGAAAATCATGTACCAGTTATATAAGGTAGATAGTAGGTGTATATTAGAATACTAAAAGTATTTTGAATAACTTGTTAGCCAATAAGGGGAGCATTATTAAAGAGAGGAGCATTATTATTAAAAAAGAGAGAAGGAGCGTTTACCATCAGAAAAGAGGGGTTTTTTATAAAAGGCGCTCAGTAATTGGTAAGAAAGCAATTGACATCCACATCTATGTTCATTCCAGACGGTTGAAGTGTATCCAGCTGGAAGATCCATCTGGTTTCATTTTGTGACACCTTTGTTTTCTTGTTGTCACCCCTCCAGTGTCCCCTAATTTTGTCAATTCCATAAAAAAGCATACCACTGGGGTCCCTATTGTGGTGATCTCTAAAATGTCTGGATACACTGTTTTTTAAAACCGTTCTTTATGTTTGACATGTTCTCTAATTCTAATGTGCAGTTTTCTGGTAGTGCGTCCCACATACTGTTTACGGCACGGGCATTCTAGCACATACGTAACGTGTGTGTTACACATTATTCGGTCCCTAATTGTATACTCTTTGCCGTTTGTGGACATGAACTTCATAATTTTTTTTTTTTTTTTTTGGTTTCTACACACGGTAAACATTTTCCGCATTTGTAAAAGACTTTTAAATTGTTGCCTATTTTAATTTGTTTCGGGGGATCAAGTGCATTGTGCACTAGTTTATTTCTAAGGGTTGCAGCCTTCCTATAAATGAAGATGGTTTTTTTTGGTAACACTGTTTTTAAAACTTGGTCTGACTGTAAAATGGGCCAGTGTTTTTTGACAATTGATTCTATTGATCTGTATTGTCTGTTATATCCAGTCAGAAAAGCAAGGCCCAAGGACTTGTTTTTATCCCGCTTGTGGGTGTTCAGTGTTCCTTCCATTAACTTATTTCTATCCATATTCTTTATTTGTTCTTTTAATGTCAGCAAATCCCTCTTTTTGTATCCTTTTATCCACAAATCGCTTGATCAAATTGTTTATTCCTCAGTCGGTTATGTTACTACAATTTCTACGTATCCGCATGAACTGTCCCTTAGGGATGTTTCCAATCCACTTTGGGTGATGGCAACTACTAGTGGGGATGTAGCCATTTCTGTCTGTATCTTTAAAGTGCGTCTTTGTGCTAAGGTGTCCATCTTCTTAAAATATCTGGAGGTCGAGATAGTTGATGTTATGCCTGCTCCAGTTCCCAGAAAAGGATAAACCATGCCTCCCAGGTTACTTCCCAAGAACCTGCCTCCCTGTTCCAGATTCCCATGTTACTGCAGATTCCCCAAAACAGGAGATCAATATGCATGTCGGCTAGGTCCACAGCACTAACAAACTCTGCTAGGAAGGCCTTATGGCTAAAAACCTTGCACGGGGACACAGCATCAAACAGGCTTTGTAGCATTTCCTTTTGTGGGGGATTTGCTTTTTGGTTCAGAACTAGAAACCATTCTTGTCCGAACAGCAGATAAAAATAGTTTCCGGTCAAGAAGCAGGTGCAGACTCGTAAGCGCTTCCCATCCCCCCCCCCCCCCCCCCCCTCCCACTTTTTTTTTTTTTTTTTTTTTTTTTTTTTGTCTCTGGAAGGTAGAACTCAGGGAAAAGAAGCCTTGGTCTTTCCAAAAGCCCAAAGGTAGGAGTGGAGTGCTCTTCAGTCCTCCTGCAACCCCCAGAAAGTCGCAATGACTCATTCCTCCTGGTCAGAGGAAGGCTCCAGGAGTTTCTTCTGCAGTGGAGAGTCATTACACCAAGCTAGTTTATTATAAACCTGCTCTGGTTCTTCCAGGGTTTCTACTTGCACATCTTCCTTGTTCAGAAGCCCTCAGGAAGTTTGTCTCATCCTAAATCTCAAAGTGCTAAATCGATCAAACAGAAGATTTCGGATGGATTCCATTTTCAGTTAAACACCACCTGACCCAATGGTGCTACATGGCATCAATAGACTTGCAGGATGCTTACCTCCACATACCTATTGCTGCCAGGTCCCAAAAATATCTGAGGTATTGAAAGTAGGGAAGAAGGTGTTGCACCTGCAGGTCAGAGCACTCATTTGGCCTGTCATCCCCAAGAGTATTCACAAAGGTAATGGCCGAAGCATTGGAACCTTTGTCTAGAAGGAAGCTGTGATTCCTTATCTGGACGCCCTGTTTTTGCTCAAACCAGAGAAAAGCTTCAGCAGAACCACCATTAACATTCCCGCTATGCTAATGTTGTTTGGAACTGCTTTGGGGGAGTTCCCCATTTACACTAAGAACGGTTCAGTTGGCCGGTTAGGGTGTCAATCAGGTCTTTGACACCCTGTGGGAAGGCGAAATGCGTTGACGCAATTTCCCGTCACTTCCGGCCTCATGGAACTCACTTCCGGTCCCATGGATCGCATGCCCGGAGCGGCTTTTAATACATCCACAACTTGTTTGTTTATTTTTTTGCCTGTTTTCATCTGAAATTTTGTAAGTACCCATTCCCTTGTGCAATAAACCTTTTTAAATGGTACTTTCACTATTTAGTTCCATTCTTATCTTTTTGGGTACCTGGTTATTCTGCTGAGAACCTTCTTAAAGAATCTTTCTTCTGATGATCTGACGTTTAAATCACCATTCCTGGATATCATTACTAAGCCTGAAGCGACCCCCAGACTACAAAGCTGGGGGTCATCGTGATCTGGTGAGTGGGGACACATGAGGGGGTGTTGCTGTACACCTGAATAGCTTTGAAGCATTTCTTGTTTACCTTCACTGTGGATTTAAACACTTTTGGTCACTTTATTTGGACTTTGTCTTGTTCACTTTATATTTTATATACATATACATGTTGTTCATTTTTACCACATTTTGCAAGCGCCATATTTACTTATTTTTAGCGCTCATACTCTCCTAGAGTCCATAGGATGGATCTTAAACAACCAGAAGTCAAATCTGATTCCCTCGCAGGAGGTGTTATTCTTGGGGTATCATCAACTTGGTAGCGCAAAAGATCTTCCTACTAGGAGAAAAAGCTGGTGTCGTTTCAGTCCAGTCAGCTACTGTTCAGAAATGATGTCGGCATTGAACCCTGACCTCTTCCATACCTGCAATTCAGTGGGCAAGACTTCACTTCAGACCCCTGCAAGGTTTCTTGTTAAAGGTCTGGGATCACCAGCAAGATTCACTGGACTCGCTAGTGAGGGTTCCACCTCAATGAAAAGGAGTCTTTAGTGGTGCAAGAACTAGGCAAGGTTTTCAATGGTTCTGTTTATGGTCCTTCCTGGTTCAAGTAAGGTTAACAATGGATGTTGACTCCTGGGGTGGGGGGGGGGGGCTCATATGAGCAGTAGATGGGCTCAGGGCTCGTGGTCCACAAGAGAAGCAGTAAGATCCTTAAATTGGAGGGAACTAAAAGCAATAGAGATGGCTTTACTGATGTTTGCCAGAGCTTATCCCTCAGTTCATATTGAAAATCCAGAAGTCCACTACAGTCAGCAAGCAGGTTTGTAGTACTCCACTGGGATCTTTACTGAACCTTTTTGTAGGCAGCCATGGCACCAACAGGGACAGGATTTCCATTTTGTATGGAATCTTTTAGAAGTCTGAGTGGGCCACATACCACTGGGCCGCCCTCTCCTTTTTGAAGCAATAGACCCTTGGAGTACTGAGCGGATAAGTCTAATGCACAGGTACATACAGGGCTGTGCTTTTTAACCACTTACCAACTGGCCCATAGCTGAATGACAGCTACAGGGCAGTCAGATAACTCCTGGGAGGGCATACTATGACATCCTCCCAGAATCGCGCTCCCTAAGGCGTGCGCACAGGAGCATCCATGCCCGCCGGGTCCAGAGGACCTGGCGGATCACGGTAAATGGCCGCTGACCATGTGATCGCTCTGTCAAATTTTATGTAAACAAACCGGCATCCTGTCCGGTTCCACTCCCCTCTCTGTACAGTGAGAGGGGAGAGAACAGATGCAGCAGCGCTGTGGGCTGGATGTGTAGTGCCCACAGTGCTGCCCATGCTGCCATTTACGCTCAGCCATCCTGCCATCTACACTTGGCCATACACAGCCATACCCAGCTGTACTCTGCCTCTGTATGTGGCCAGGCTGTTGGTCTGGCTAGGAAGGGGGTTTAAATGCCCAGTGGGTAAGTGGTTAATATGGTTTAGGCATATGAGCATGGATGGGTGTGTTTTTAGTCTATTTATAATTTATCTTAGTTAGTTTTCAGTGCTGGCTATTGACTATTATGGCAATTGGAGCCTAGTGAACAATTGAACTCCCTGCACCTTTTGCACAGGCTTTATTGAAGTAAGCAATGATTGAAAGTGATAAGGTTTTATTTATTGAATACAAAAGCAGATGCCTGGATCATTATACTATGTTTTTATTGAACCTTTGGCCTTACTTTTGCATCTATTGAAATATACCCTATGACAATATACCCCTCTCTATGGGTGATCTGGTATATGTGGATGATTGTGTGGGCCACTTAGAATTATTAATTATTCTTGAGGTAAGAACCAATTCTCTGGGGAACCCTTGCCAGGATTGGGGGATGCATCTGTGTATATATTTTTTTCATTTCAAAAACTGACGTGTTTATATGCATGCAATATTGTGTGTGTGTGTGTGTGTGTGTGTGTGTGTGTGTGTGTTTTTTTTTTTTTTTTTGTTTGTTCATTCAGTAGTTATGATGCCATGCCAAGAAGCCACATGACAAAACATGATTAACTAAGAGCGTGGAAACGGCAAAGTAACTCATAAAGCCATGTTCTATACATACAATGGCGTGTGTGTGTGTGTGTGTGTGTGTGTGTTTCCCTCTATGCGATTCAATAGTTTCTCTTACCTGAATGTGCCATATAGATTTGTATCAAATGCACATATAGTCCCAGTGCTCTTTTGTATCCATATTTAGGGGATGTTGGTGCCATAACAAACTTTGGTAAAATATGTCCAGGATTAACCAAAGTCCATATATGAGTGCCAATACGGTTAGAGTTGCATCTGGAGAAAGGATGAAAACCAAGCTCTCTTGGGCCAAAAGGGAGTGATGGGGATTACTGTCATATCCGCCTGGATTTTCCCAACATTAGTATGATAAAACTTTGCTGGAGAAGGGTACGTGTTGACGTGACCATGCTGTCTTACTAGGATGGGTGCTTATTGCGAGCCGGCCGGCTGTCTGATTTTTATTTGCTATTTATTTTTTTACACAGTAGTGCAGTTTTAACCCTTTTAGTGTCTATGGGAATGTTTGACCATTCTTCCAGAAGCGCTTTTGTGAGGTCAGGCACTGATGTGGACAAGGCCTGGCTCACAGCCACCACACAAATTCTCCATCCCACACTCGCCCATACTTGTCTTTTATGGACCTTGTTATCCTTATAGGCTATCTTTGATCTCCCACGGGTCTCCTGGTGCACTACAGTACAGCGCACCTCTCTATCCGGGACTCCTTCCCTCTGCCACACACCATGGTTAAACTAGGGTGGAAAGCTGCTACAGTGCACCTCTCCATCCTGGATTCATGCCCCTACAGCAGGGGTGCCTAACCTTTTTGAGGTGCGAGGGCCACTTTAGCAACTTGGTAACTGGTTGCAGGCAACAATGAGCGTAGCGGGCAGATGATGGGTCTATGTCCACTCTGCATGTGCAGACACTGACACAGCCCACTCTACTATATGGGCCCCTTTGATCCACCCAAAGGGATTGGAGATAGGCTGGTGTAAACAGACACAAGTCTGCCTACATCTGCTGCTCCTATAGAGGTAAATTGAGTGTCTAATTGGGTCCACCTGAAAAAGACAGGCGGGCCAATCCTGTGAAAGACACACTGATGCACTGTGGTTTACCTGCACATTAACTGACCCCAATCTCCACTGCTTCCTCAGGATTCATGCAGGTTGGCTGCTGCTGTCTCCCAGGTGGGTGTGGCTGCTGGCTGTCCTCCAGGGCTGGCTCTGCTGGCGGGTACTCTTGGTGGGTTTTGCTGGCTGGTTCCTGACCCACCATTCCCAAGCATCAGTAACAGGCGTGGGCGCTAGAGGAAGCATGCAGCTGTAGTAGAGCTGAGCCGATGCTTCATGTATCACTTCTGTCACAGGCAGCCTACATTTGGTATTGCTCCGCCTGTAACAGGAGCCGGCGCTGTACAGTAGGTACGGGCTCTAGTGCCGACTCCGTTCACACTGATGCTTGGGGATTGCGGGTGGGGAACTTGCAATGCGGGCTTGCCGACCCGCCATCCCAGAGCAGCAGGTGGCGCCGGGAGCCTCTCAGTCAGTAATATTGACCCTCTTCCTGGATGCGCCCCTGGACTGGGGAGTTGGAGACTTACTGGTAACACTGTTTCCAGGTCAGCCAGGTTCCTGCCCTTATGTTGGTTATTTTTAGGTTTGTATATGCTTGAGGTTTCATTTTTTTTTTTTTTTTTTTTTTGGTTCTTGTTTAAAACTGACCAGTTCAGCAGAGGGACTGCCTCTTAAAGTGTGGTGATGTGGTTCCTGTTGAAGGTGATTCTCTCATGGGCTGTCCTGGAAACGGTTACCAGTAAAGTCTAACTCCAGTTTTTTAAGCAAGGAACATTGTACATTAATTATGCCATAAAGAAAATTGGTGTGCTGTAAATTGCCTCCAGCAGTGCTCCTGTTCTTGCTGAAGGCTGCCATCTCTTGCTGAAGCCCAGTGCTCCTGAGTAGAAGTAAATACTAAAACCCCATTGACTTAATGGTTTCAAAAGTTAAATTCCTGGGATATCAGAATTGCTAACTGTCACATTTGCTTATTTCTTCAACCAACTGTCAAACTATCAAATAGCTGGTGTTATAAACTGATCATGTCCAGCATCTGCAGTTACAGATCCAATAGAAGCAGCTTCCTCGGCTGTAAAGAATAGGAGGGTCTAATTCTGCTTTGAGCCTGTCAGCAGGTGGGCCTCTATATAAATTCAGTGCCTAAAAATAGAGCAACTGAGCATGTGCAGAGCAGGGTGATCCAGTGTTACTGCATTTTAAACCGTATAGACACTTATTTTTAATGGGTCTTGCATAGATATAACTGCAAAAGGGGCCATGTTTAAGTGATCTAGCCTAATTTTTCTGACTAAAGTTTCACATTTTTAAGCAGTTCTCATTGCAACAAGAATCCCACTGTCAGAAGCCTTAACCCCCCTCATCTCCTGTTCTGGTGATTACTGAAACTATCACCTTTTCAGTTGTTAAAGGTCACCAGGACAAGTAGAGAATGAATCTTCCCATTGGGGTCAAACAGAGGTGTAGCTAGAATCTTCAGGGTCCCAAAGCAAGAAACCATGAAGGGGGGGCCCTTTACTTCTGTCGCAGGGCCCTTTTATTACTTGTATTCACATGTTCTGCAGTGGGTCCCCCTTCCAGCTGTCTTGGGGCTGCCCCATGGAAAAATGCCAGGGCCCAGTGGCTAGGGTGACCACCCTACCCTGGCATTCAGCCAATTTTTTTTTTTTTTTTTTTTTTTTTTTTTTTATCTAGGGAGGGGCAGCAGGACCCAGGTCAGCCATAGTAGGTGGTTGGGTGTAAACTAACACTTTGGTGACCCTCATGGGCTCCATCTCTCTCCTGGATCCCCTAACCCCATGATGGGTTCTCTGCCCCCTCCAATTGACTGGTGTATGGCTCAGGAATAGAAAGGCCGGACTGACTTAGTGAGGGGGGTGTTGACTATCAAATTCCTTTGATGGGTACACTCTACCCCCAGGAGGGCAGGTCAGGCTCAGTGACATGAGCATGATTACCGGTCCCTAACCCCCCTCCCCATGACAGGTTCTCTTTACCCTTCACACTGATTGGTATAAGGCTCAGGGACAGGTGAGAGTGGGTTCATTGACAGTGGGGTTACCAGTCTCTTAATCCAATCCCCCCCCCCCCCCCCCCAAATGACAGGTCCTCTTTCTCCCTCCCATTGATTGGTATATGGCACGGGGAGTCTGCCTGCTCCCCTCCCGCACTACCACACTACAACACCACACCATCTCACTCCACCTCCTGCCTCATACTGTACTGGGCACTATGGATTTGGCACAGGGGAGCCACATGGCCCCCTTGAGTATGGGAATGGGTCACAATTGAGACCCCTATAGCTATGCCCCTGGTCAAACAAAAAGGGGTTCCACTTAAAAATGGCAATATACACATCTGAAACCTAATTTGGACTAATTTTTTAAATGGTTAATTTACTGATGTACCTAGGGAGTAAAACTACCTTCATATCTAGCAGAGCTCTGTTTAAATGTTGGTAAAGGCTATCTTTAGTATGGACAAAGTTTGTAGTTAGCAATATACTGTTAAAGAACCCAATTGTTTTTGGCACAGAAACCTTTTCGGTGTGACCAGCTGGGGTGTGGAAAGGCATTTATCCGAAAATCCAAATTACGCGACCACTGGCAAAAGCATCAGGGTGTGAAGTATGTGTAAGTCGGATACCAGACCCTCTTTCTGTTCAATAGTAAATAGGCCATCAATCGATCTGGCATTAAATTATTATTATTTTTTTTTTTTTCAGTTGCTCAGCTGCTGAATGTCGAGCAACCTTTGTAACTAAACAGAAGTTGAAACATCATCAGCAGCATGAACATGGAAAAACTACCCCCCTAAAGGTGTGTATGAAAGTTCTGTCTGGGAATTTAGCATCAGAATTTAGAGAACAAGATTGCCTTGAGCAACCAACAGGCTAGTCAATTCAAGACAGCTGGTACAGAATCTAAATGCTTTGATATGACTTTCACAATAGTTGGTTGTGATCATTAAGCCAAGGATGTCAGTTGCATAGTAGATGAGGTTGTAAAGACTCTCCAACCTGTGATTTTGTCAGTCAGATTGTATATCCCTGTATGTTGTGGTCGTTCAGGCGCTTATCTAATAGTTTTGTGAAACTATCAATGCTCCCCGCTGATGCCACCGCCTGTGGAAGGGAATTCCACATCCTTGCTGCTCTTACAGTAAAGAACCCTCTACGTAGTTTAAGGTTAAACCTCTTCTCTTTTCTTAATGAGTGGCCACGTGTCTTGTTAAACGCCTGTCTGCGAAAATGTTATCCCTATTGTGGGGTCACCAGTACGGTATTTGTAAATTGAAATCTCATCCCCTGTCAAGCGTCTCTTCTCCAGCGAGAATAAGTTCAATACTCGCAACCTTTCCTTATAACATCCTGTAGACCCTTTATTAGCTTTGTTGCCCTGTTTGTCAGTGTTTTAATACACATAGATGTTGGTGATCTGAGTGCAAGGTATGACAGATGTAGTTTGCAGTATCAGAGGAGACCTCAAACCAGTGTTGCCAACCCTCCCCAAAGTGACATTTACTGGCAGGACTCCAACACTTTCAAAAAGACATCAATTTGTTTATTGGCCGTGCCACATTTTTTACTGACACTGCAAAAAAGTAGCCAAAATAGCAGTTTTCAGTGCTAAACAGTGCAAATATCAATACTTAACCACTTCAGCCCCGGAAGGTTTTACCCCCTTCCTGACCAGAGCACTTTTTACAATTCGGCACTGCGTCGCTTTAACTGTTAATTGCGCGGTCATGCAATGGTGTACCCAAACGAAATTTGCGTCCTTTTCTTCTCACAAATAGAGCTTTCTTTTGATGGTATTTGATCACCTCTGCCGTTTTTATTTTTTGCGCTATAAACGGAAAAAGACCGAAAATTTTGAAAAAAAATGATATTTTCTACTTTTTGTTATAAAAAAAATCCAATAAATTCAATTTTAGTCATACATTTAGGCCAAAATGTATTCGGCCACATGTCTTTGGTAAAAAAAAATGTCAATAAGCGTATATTTATTGGTTTGCGCAAAAGTTATAGCGTCTACAAACTAGGGTACATTTTCTGGAATTTACACAGCTTTTATTTTATGACTGCCTATGTCATTTCATGAGGTGCTAAAATGGCAGGGCAGTACAAAACCCCCACAAATGACCCCATTTTGGAAAGTAGACACCCCAAGCTATTTGCTGAGAGGCATGTCGAGTCCATGGAATATTTTATTTTTTGACACAAGTTGCGGGAATGTGACAATTTTTTTTTTTTTTTGCACAAAGTTGTCACTAAATGATATATTGCTCACACAGGCCATGGGCATATGTGGAATTGCACCCCAAAATACATTTAGCTGCTTCTCCTGAGTACGGGGATACCACATGAGTGGCACTTTTTGGGAGCCTAGCTTCATACGGGCCCCAAAATCCAATCACCGCCTTCAGGATTTCTAAGAGCGTTAATTTTTGATTTTACTCCTCACTACCCATCACAGTTTTGAAGGCCATAAAATGCCAAGATAGCACAAAACCCCCCAAAATGACCCCATTTTGGAAAGTAGACACCCCAAGCTATTTGCTGAGAGGCATGGTGAGTATTTTGCAGCTCTCATTTGTTTTTGAAAATGAAGAAAGACAATAAAAACATATTTTTTTTTTCTTTTTTCAATTTTCAAAACTTTGTGACAAAGTGAGGTCTGCAAAATACTCACTATACCTCTCAGCAAATAGCTTGGGGTGTCTACTTTCCAAAATGGGGTCATTTGGGGGGGGTTTGTGCCACCTGGGCATTCCATGGCCTCCGAAACTGTGATAGGCAGTGAAGAGTGAAATCAAAAATTTACGCCCTTAGAAAGCCTGAAGGCGGTGCTTGGTTTTCGGGGTCCCGTGCGCGGCTAGGCTCCCAAAAAGTCTCACACATGTGGTATCCCCGTACTCAGGAGAAGCAGCAGAATGTATTTTGGGGTGTAATTTCACATATTCCCATGGCATGTTTGAGCAATATATCATTTAGTGACAACTTTGTGCAAAAAAAAAAAAAAAAAAATTTGTCTTTTTCCCGCAACTTGTGTCACAATATAAAATATTCCATGGACTCGACATGCCTCTCAGCAAATAGCTTGGGGTGTCTACTTTCCAAAATGGGGTCATTTGGGGGGGTTTTGAACTGTCCTGGCATTTTATGCACAACATTTAGAAGCTTATGTCACACATTACCCACTCTTCTAAGCACTTGAAGACAAAGCCCTTTCTGACACTTGTTGTTTACATAAAAAAATAATTTTTTTTTGCAAGAAAATTACTTTGAACCCCCAAACATTATATATTTTTTTTAAAGCAAATGCCCTACAGATTAAAATGGTGGGTGTTTCATTTTTTTTTTTCACACAGTATTTGCGCAGCGATTTTTCAAACGCATTTTTTGGGGAAAAAACACACTTTTTAAAATTTTAATGCACTAAAACACACTATATTGCCCAAATGTTTGATGAAATAAAAAAGATGATCTTAGGCCGAGTACATGGATACCAAACATGACAGGCTTTTAAATTGCGCACAAACGTGCAGTGGCGAAAAACTAAATACATTTTAAAAAGCCTTTAAAAGCCTTTACAGGTTACCACTTTAGATTTACAGAGGAGGTCTACTGCTAAAATTACTGCCCTCGATCTGACCTTCGCGGCGATACCTCACATGCATGGGGCAATTGCTGTTTACATTTGACGCCAGACCGACGCTTGCGTTCGCCTTTGCGCGAGAGCAGGGGGGGACGGGTGCTTTTTTTTTTTTTTTTTTTTTTTTTTTTTTATTAATTTTTTGATTTTTTATCTTATTTTTAAACTGTTCCTTTCATTTTTATTTTTTTTTTATCTTTTTTATTGTTCTCTCAGGGAATGTAAATATCCCCTATGATAGCAATAGGTAGTGACAGGTACTCTTTTTTTGAAAAAATTGGGGTCTATTAGACCCTAGATCTCTCCTCTGCCCTCAAAGTATCTGACCACACCAAGATCGGTGTGATAAAATGCTTTCCCAATTTCCCAATGGCGACGTTTACATCCGGCGAAATCTAAGTCATGAAATGCTCGTAGCTTCCGGTTTCTTAGGCGATAGAGATGATTGGAGCCATTCTGGTCTCTGATCAGCTCTATGGTCAGCTGGCCGAATCACCGGCTGCATTCTCAGGTTCCCTGTTGGGACAGGAGAGCCAGAGAAAAACATGGAAGACGGTGGGGGGGGGGGGGGGAAATCCCTCCCACTGCTTGTAAAAGCAGTCTAGAGGCTAATTAGCCGCTAGGATTGCTTTTACATGAAAGCCGACCGCTGGCTGAAAAGAATGATACCAAGATGATACCTAAACCTGCAGGCATCATTCTGGTATAACCACTCAAAGTCCAGCAACATACCAGTACGTTGCTGGTCCTTGTATTGTAAACTTTTTTTTCATGCAGCCTGTGGGCTGAACGAAAAAAAGATATTGATCGGTGGGTATGCCCACCATTAGAATACCTCCCTTCATCCGCCCACTTCTAATGATGGGCATACATGCACCATTTATATATGCCGAAGCATGGGGGCATCCTCCCGCAAAAGGCAGGAGCAAATTGCTCCTCCACCCACTACTGCCCCCACGCTTCGGCATATATGCTGAAGTATGGAACTGTGGTGGTGAAATCACCTCCGACAGCGCTGGAGTCACGGCTTTATATATCGTGGGAGCAAACGCTGTTGCTGTCAAGATAAATCCGCTCTGCAGCTGAATGGCGTACCTGAAAACAAAAAAGTGGTTAACAATAAAAAAGTATAAAAAAATTGCATACCTATAAAGCAAACATGATAAAAACATAATAAAACATTGCAGTATAGAATACAATAAAAAAGAGCAGAACAATAGAGAGAGAATAGAGAGAGAACAATAAAACGACAACTATTTTTGGTTTTTTTATTTTATATTTTTTTTGTATTTTTATTTTTTTTTTTTTTGTATTTTTTTTTTTTTTTACACTTTTTTTAGTAACTTTAACTTTTAACTGTAACTGTACCAGGTTTGGGTCTCTCAAAATGCGATGGCATCTTGGGAGACCCTGTGTTAGTGTGCCTAGTCTGTGCCGTGCTGAACCCTACGCTAATACTCCACTAGTGTATGGTAGCGTTCAAAACATTCACCAATGCATAGACCAGGATTGTCAGGACAGGAGGGACAACAATACCGGGTGTCACGCCTAAATCCGCGCTTGCTGCAGACACGACATCTTTTTTGGGGGGCTCGTTGGGTAGGGGTACTCTGGAGGACATAAGGAAAATGCCTCCCATGCAGCCGGCTTACTGCATTTGGATTGGGAAGGTGAGGTGGAGCACCATCTGGAAACAGAAGGGCTCTGACGATCTCTTCCTGGAATTTAAGGAAGGATCCAGTCCGTCCTGAAGCTCTGTATAGCACATGAGCATTCAGCAAAGCCAATTGAAATAAGTAAACAGACACTTTTTTGTACCAGCGTCTGGCCTTACGGGCAACTAAGTACGGCGCCAACAACTGGTCGTTGAGGTCCACCCCTTCCATATTAAGGTTGTATTCGTGGACACAGAGGGGTTTCTCCACAACACCAGTCGCCGTAGTAATTTGGGTCGTCGTGTCTGCATGAAGGGAGGTAAGAACGAAAACATTCTTATTGTCCCTCCACTTCATAGCGAGCAAATTATTATACTGCAAGCAGGCTCTCTCCCCCAGCCTAAGACGGGACTCTACAAGCCGCTGGGGAAAGCCCCGGCGATTAGGTCGCACGGTGCCACATGCTCCAATCTGATGATCAAACAAGTGACTAAAAAGTGGCACGCTCGTATAATAATTGTCCACGTACAAGTGGTACCCCTTTCCGAATAAGGGTGACACCAAGTCCCACACTATCTTGCCAGCGCTTCCTATGTAGTCAGGGCAGTTTATCGGCTCTACGCGACTATCTTTTCCCTCGTAAACCATAAATCTACATGTATAGCCTGTGGCCCTGTCACAGAGCTTATACATCTTGACCCCGTATCTGGCACGCTTGCTGGGAAGGTACTGTTTGAAGGACAAGCGGCCAGAAAACTTAATCAGGGACTCATCAACGCAGACAACTTGATGGGGGGTAAACAAGTCTGCAAAACGTTGGTTGAAGTGGTTTACGAGGGGCCGAATTTTGTAGAGCCGATCGTATGCAGGGTCTCCACGAGGACGACAGAGTTCATTGTCGTTGAAGTGCATAAACCGCAAAATCTGCTCGTATCGTGCCCTGGCCATGGAGGCAGAGAACACGGGCATATGGTGAATTGGGTCAGTGGACCAATATGACCGCAACTCACTCTTTTTGGTTATGCCCATGAGGAGGGAAAGGCCCAGAAAGGTCTTAAATTCGGAGACCGTAATTGGTCTCCAATCTCTGGCAAGGGTGGACTGGGGCATAGTGGCGATGTATTGACCAGCGTACAAATTGCTTTGGTCCACAATAGATCTATAGAGATCTTCGGTGAAAAACAGCGAATAAAAATCCAGTGGCGTAAAGTCAACTGTTTCCACCTGAATTCCGGGTTGGCCAGTGAAAGGGGGAAGTACGGGTGCTGCAGAAGTGGAAGGTTCCCAATTCGGATTGGCGAATGCAGCAGGAAGGGCACTATGGGCACGACGGGCCTGTGTTCGTCTTCTTCTTGGTGGCAGCGGGACACTACTACTGCTTGCCACCTCGCCAGCTTGAACTGCACTTATGGGACTCGCCACGTCACCACGTGATACTGCAGTGCTGGATGTACGACCAGGGTGTACTAGGCCGCTGGTGCTTGCCAGTTCACCAGAAGGAGTAGCGGCACTAGTACTTCTCTGCTCCATACGAGAGCCCTGCGGTTCTTGCACTTCAAGGACAGAAGAAGTTCGGGGTCTGGTACGCCTGACCCTAGCAGGGACCACAACTCCGTCGTCAGAGCTATCTGTCATGGAGCCGCTGTCCTCTACAGGTTCGTATTCTGAGCCTGAACTTGACAGATGAGTGACTTCCTCTTCACTATCTGTCATACTCAGAATCCTGTAGGCCTCTTCACTAGTGTACCTTGGATTTGCCATTTTGGCCTCTAAATTTAGGGGTACACTAGTGAGACTCACAGGCAAAAAAGCTCCTGACTGTTAGCGACTGTATCAAAACGCTACCAAAAAACTGTTAGCGATCGCAGGGATCAGGCCTGACTCTGCGACCGCTGCAGTTATGTGTGCTTAGTGTTTTGTAAGTGTCAGTTATCGATCGATACTGCACTTGGGTGGGCTGGGCTGGGCTGGGCGCAGGGGCAAAACGCAGGTGCTAGCAGGTATCTGGGCTGATCCCGCTAACACTGCGTTTCAGGGAACCCTAAACTGCTGGGGAGTATAGATCGGATCAGATATCGATCCGTTCAGATACTATAGCACTAAGGGAAGTGTATGCTGCGTGCGTGGGTTTTAGCGGTACTAGCGCTAACCTGGCGCTGCCTGGGGCGACGCAGACCTTATCAGATCCTAAAAACTTAACTTCTATCACCGCCGGGCAATTAGGGGGTTAAACCTTTATAAGGTAATAAACGGCGGGTGCCCTAAAACTATAATAAACTATAATAAACTGTAATAAACTATAATAAACTACAAAAAACAAACTATCTAACCAGCGTCACCCGTAACACTTATACGGCGATCGCTTGTGAAAGGGTTAACTAGGGGGCAATCAGGGGGTTAAAACCTTTAGCAGGTAGTATATGGGGGTCCCTGTCGCTATAAAACACTGACAGCAAACCTATATACTCACCTCCCTAACTAGCGTCACCTGTGTCACTAATACAGCGATCAGAAAAACGATCGCTTAGCAACACTGGTGACGGGGGGTAATCAAGGGGTTAACTTTTATTAGGGGGGGGTTAGGGGGTACCCTAGACCTAAAGGGGGCTAACCTAACAGCCCTAACACTTATAACTGACAAACTGACACCAATGCAAAAAAAAAAAAAACACTGCTATTGGTGTCAGAGTGACAGGGGGTACAGGGGGGTGATCGGGGGGTGACAGGGGGGTGAAAAGTGTGCCTGCGTGTTCTACTGTTAGTGTAGTGTTGGTGCACTTACTTGGATGTCTTCTCTCCTCTGCGCCGGACGAAAAGACCGACACGAGGAGAGATGACATCACTTCCTTTCCCTCTGTTTACATTACAGAGGGAAAGGAAGCGTTTTCATTCGCCGGGAGCGATCGGGAGGGGGTGGCCATCAATGGATGGCCTCCCCCTCACCTCCCATCGCCCGCGAACGAGAGCCGACCGTCTATGGCACCGGGGGGGGGTCCGATCGGACCCCCCACCCGCGGGAGGCAGATCACGTATGGGTACGTGATTTTGCCTGCCCGTGCCATTCTGCCGCAGTATATATGCGGTAGGCGGTCGGCAAGTGGTTAAACTAGAAACGTGTAGCTAGTACGATTAGCACTGTTAAGTTAAAGTGGATGTAAACCCAATGTCATCCTTTCTAAACTACTGCCATAGGGGTTATCTATAAGGATATACATGCCTCCTGCATGTATCTTTACCTGTCAAATGTCTCCCCTCTGTCTGTTATGAGAGCTGAAAAACTGCATATTCTGTGGGTGAGTCTGTTGTCTGGAGCTTGGTGGGTGGAGGTGTGATGTCAGACTCCCCGCCCACCTCTACACTCCCCTGTGTATTTCTTACACTGAACTTCTGCTATGATCTCTAACATCCAGTGAAAAGACAGGAAAGTAAACACATGACTTCAGCATGCCAAATCATGCTGAGGTGTGGAACAGCCAATCCTTGCAGAGCTGCTGAAGAAAGGAGTGGGGGAGGGAATTAAAAAATGCCTGTGTCTTAGGCTGTCACTCACAGCAAGGGGGAGTATTTGACAAAGTTTTTGTCAGTTTGTCAATATTTATCTCACTGAACAATAAGGATTGCTCAGAGATGCAATAACTGTGGCAAGACTGGGCTCAAATGATAGGAAATCTTCTACTCTACAGTATGATGGAAAAAAAAAAAAAAATTTCGGGTTTACATCCACTTTAAACAAGTCCAAAAATTTCTCCTCAATTTACATGGTACAGGAGGGGGTCAGGCCGAGCAAACATGGTGGTGTCATCACAGTAGGTTCTGACTATAGAAGTTAAACTACTCAGTAACTCCTGAGAATATGTGGGTGTAAGACATCTGGTCATATTTGTCTGTTTTGGGGAACATATCAAATTTTTTTGTGTGTTTTCCCCCTGGGCTTATGTCTTTAAGTTCCTTTTTTTTTTTTTTTTTTTTTTTTTCCCTTTTTGTAAACTGAACTAAAGATGGTGTATTTAAAGTTTTACTAAACCCAGGACCCCACAGAACATCGAAATATTATTTTTAGTAAATATAAACAGCTAAATACCTTTTTCTAATCAGCAGTCTCGTGCCTGGTTAAAGCTTGGAGTTTTCATGCTACACTGGCTGTCCTATCAGGATACAGGACCCCTTCTGGACAGTGCTGATTGGCCCTGTGCTGATAACATGCACTCTGCCACGGAAAGAAACTTTCTAGCAATGTGCAGCCTGAATCCAGTAACTGTCTTATCAGGACATGTTTTGGAGCCAGTGGAAATGAATCTGTGCATACAGGATCAAATGGCCTTTTTACACAATGCAGAGGATTAACCCCTTAGGTTCCAAAGTGAGTATAACAAGCATGCTTTTCTGCACATACAGACTGATTGATTTTACTGTTGTTCTACCTGTATGAGCTCCACACCAGGCACTTGACTGATTCCTTTCCTCTGTTCTGTCTCTGGCTCATAGCTTTAAGGGGTGGTGGGGTGGGGTTGAGCATAAGCTGAGCTCCTAAAGGTAGAATTGTACAGTATTTTTACAGAACACAGGGAAACTTCTAATGGTGCAGAGAGGATAGGATGATGTAATGGAAGATATGAGAGCAGTACCAGCCAGGTATTTCAGGTGATACGTGGGTCCAAATGACACAGCACAAGCACTGTGCTGTATAACCTTCTTTAAGGGAACAGTATATCTCTAATCTCGCCAACATTGTAAAAAAAAATGTGGGACACTTTTGTGGCTGTAGGCGGAGCCGTACAATAATTAGGGGGTGGGGCATTCATTTGTAGGTGTGGCTTATAGGCAAAAATACAAGTGCGAAGCGCACCGCTGCGAAAAATGGGCATGGTTTACGCGACATAGTGGGTGTGGCTCAAGAGGGTGTGGTTAGAGGGGGAGAGGGAAATGACAGGACAGCAGCCCCAGATCCTACACAATAAAAATGTGTATTCTAGAAAGTTTAATAATCAGCAGGTAAAGATACTCCAAACACCTGGTGTTAGCACTTCAATCATCCTGGCACCATGGTTGTTATGGTGTCAGGTTTTTTGAAGTGCATTATTTCTATTATTACATTGTAATATAAAATGAAATCATTCAACTCGCCATAATGCAGAATCAGTGGGATCCCTGAGCGTGTCACTAGCCACTTCGCCTGCCACCAGCCATCCGTCCTTGCGTCAGATGTCCCAGCAGAGTCCGTCCTTGCATCAGGTGCCCCCAGCAGAGCCCCCCCCTCACACCAGGAGTGTGTCCCCGGCAGAGCCCCCCCCCTCATCAGGTGTCCCGGTAGTCACGTGTCCGCAGCATGGCTAATATCAGACAGGAAGACGGCTGGGGGGGCTAGACGGAGCTCCTGCGTCGCCGCCCACCCTCCGCCCCACTCCGCCTACCCCCCCGCCCCGCTGTCAGTCTGATATGGAAAGGGGCGGGGTGAGGCGGAGCGGGACGGCGACGCAGGAGCTCCGTCTAGCCCCCCCAGCCGTCTTCCTGAACTTCATCAAAATGGCGGCCGGCAGGGACAATGTCGGACCTCTAGCGGCGGCGGAACCGGATTTCTCGGGACATTTTCCGGGACACCAGAAATTCAGTAATTGGGCCCAAGTCCCGGGAATGTCCTGGGAAATCTGGGACAGTTGGCAAGTATGATAGATATAGAGATACACTCCCTTCGTCTTTCAGGACAGCACCTGGAGAGAGCGCAGCTCCACCCACTTTCCCAGGAAACACTGCAGTCAGTTTCTTTAAAGACCGGACGCTTCCACCATGGCCTCAGTTGTAGTGTTTTCTCTGCCATGGTGGAAGCGCTGCAGGGAGCCAGGGGTGTGCTGCGCTTTCTCTAGGTGGGGAGAGTATTGGGCATACTGGTAAGAAGTTGTTTTTTCCCTGCTCTCAAAGACAGCCCAGCATCCTCCCTTACGTGCGGTGGATTCTCCGGCGCCCCCTCTTTATGCTTGGTGAGAGCCAGGCTGCTGAGGTTTCTGCTCCTATAGACCGGCGGCATGGCTGGGGAGAAGTGAACGGCGTCTCCTATAAGAGCCTCATTCCTTCCGGGTTCCGATGACTAGCGCGTCATTCCGGCCGGGGCCTCTAGCAACGCAGCTTCCGGTTCTGGCCGCTGGAACGCAGGACGAGGGGGTGGTTTTCGGGCTGACGAAATTTCCGGCCCTCACAGCGGTGAGCGGCCCAGGAAATTCCGGGAAAGCAGACTCTGCTGTAGTTCTGTCAGCAATGGAGGACGATCAGACGGCAGTGGCAGGAGCCACACCAGACAGCCAGGCCCAGGTAAGCAGGGACATTGGTCTCTGTCTTATATATTCTATGGACAATTATTTAATGTTTATTCCCTTCCTTAAGGTGGAAGCCTGCAGGTCACTCTTCCTGTGTACTACAAACAGGAAAAATGATTTATTTGGTTGGAAGTGGATCTGTGGGGTGATTCGCTGGCTTTTTTTTTCTTTGTACAGCATGTAATCTGTTTTGAAATGTTAGTTCAGAGGATATCTTTTTTTCCCTTGGTATATTTCAGAAAGCTAAAGAAAAGACCAAGCATTCCTCCCCTCTTTAGAGGCAGTGTCCGTCATGTAAAAGTGTACTAAGGGATTCCTGGCCCAAGATATTATGCAGGTCCTGTATTGCAGACATAAGGAGGAAACCACTCCTGCTATTCCTGCGACTCAGCAGGGGGAATTGCTGAGCTCCTTCCGGAAGGAACTGGTGGACAACTTTGAATCCTTCAGGTCCTATCTGGACAAACGCCCGACTGCAACTGGCAGCATGGTTCCCCGTTCTCACTCCTCTGAGTCACTGCCACCTTTGGATGCAGAAACAGAGGATGAAGAGTGTAGTGCTTTTCCAAACTCTGACGAAGAAGCGGAAGAAGAGAGACTTCTCCTCCTTCTAGGTACAAACTATCCCTTGAGGAGATGGATGATCTGCTAAAAACGATGCAAACTACCCTTAACATCACAGAGGATCAAACCCAGTTGTCCTTGCATAAGATGTTCCAGGGCTTGGGGGAGGAAAAACAGAGTTTTTCCAGTAAATAAGTTTCTATCAGAAACTATAAAAAGGAATGCAAGGATCCAGAGAGCCCTTCTTTTCTAAATCTCTTAAATGGAGATTCCCATTTGAAGAGGATAGCTCGCAAGTCTGGAACAAAAAACCAAGACTTGACACAGCTTTTTCCCAAGTATCAAGGAATACTGACCTGGCATTTGAGGACATGGGTATCCTTAAAGATACCATGGATAAAAAGGCGGACTCCCTATTAAGGAAAACATGGGATTCAACCTTGGCAAATTTGAAACCAGCCATGGCTTTAACGGTGGTAGCCAGGAATCTGGAACACTGGCTGGAACAGTTGAACGCTCATATTGAGGCGGGGACTCCTCGTAAAGATCTGTTAGATACACTCCCGGTGTTTCTAAAAGCAGTGGGTTACTTAGCAGATGCTTCAGCTGAATCGGTTAGAATGTCAGCCAGATCCTCAGCCTTAATAAATTCAACTCGTAGGGCTTTATGGGTCAAGATATGGACAGGGGATACTGCCTCAAAAACAAAATTATGCGGGCTTCCCTTTGAGGGAGATCTGGTGTTTGGCCCAGGTCTTGAAGCCATACTTGACAGAACAGCCGACAAGGCTTTCCCTATAAAAGGGGATTCCTCAAGGCAATAAGAATTTTCATGCTTTTCGGAAATCCCCGGATACCAAAGACAAGTTATAAAAAGCCATGGAAGTCTCAAAGAGGGAGGGGCAAGTCAGGAGTCTTCCCCCCCCCCCCCCCCTACCACAAATACAAAAACCCAGTGACTGTCATCCAACTGTGGGCACAAGGTTACAAACCTTCTTTTTACAGTGGAAGACTATATAACTGACAGCCAGTTTCTCCTCAAAACAATATTAGAGGGTTACAGGCTGGAATTTTCTCAAACCCCACCTGTGCGTTTTTACGTAACTCGGGCTCCCCGAGACCCAGAGAAATCGGTAGCAATGACTTCAATCTTGCAGGAATTGATTCAGCAGAAAGTGATCACGAATGTGCCTGCCAAAGAAGTAGAACAGGGGTGCTATTTGCACATATTTCTGGTAAAGAAGCCTTCAGACTAATTCAGATTAATTCTGAACCTGAAGATTCTCAACAGCTATCGGGTACAAAAAATTAAAAATAAACAAAATTTTTTCAGTGAAGAGTCTCCTGACCCCAAACTGTTTTATGGCATCCATAGACCTGAGAGATGCATATCTTCATGTGCCTAAAGCACCAGCATCCCAGAAGCACCTAAGATTTGCAATAAAGAGGGGAATCAACCCTACATCTCCAGTTCAGAGCACTCCCCTTCGGGCTGTCATCCTCTCCGAGGATATTCACAAAGATCTTAGCAGAGGCCTTAGCCCCACTCAGAGTGGAGGGAGTATCGATTGTACCTTATTTAGACAATCTAATATTTGCCATGGCAAGGTACCTACTAGTGAAAAATCTGGGAAAGACAAAGACACTTGGAGAGTCTCGGCTGGATAGTAAACGAGGAAAAATCAAACTTGATTCCATCGCAAACAATAAAATTCCTGGGTTATACTATCGATTCCACTCAGGAGAGAATCTTTCTCCCCGAGGAGAAGATGGAGAAGCTGTAAAAAAGACCCAGACAAACATGCCAATTTCCATCAGGGCAGCTATGTCGGTCTTAGGGCTCCTCCACTGCAACTATACCAGCAGTGCAATGGGCACTTCTACATGCGAGGGATCTCCAGCAGGCAATTTAAACAAATTGGTCCTATGGAGAGTCCCTGGAAAAGTTGATAAAAATGCCTCCACAGGTTCAGAGGAAGCTATGGTGGTGGAGGAGCCACTCAAACCTGGACAAGGGCCTACTCTGGGGTTTTCCCTTGGAGAAAAGGTTGACAACAGATGCAAGTTCTTGGGGTTGGGGCACCCACCTGGAAGGACAGATGGCTCAGGGGAATTGGACAAACTGGGAAGCCAGGAGATCCTCCAATTGGAGGGAACTAAAGGCTATTCTCCTAGGACTATGGGCCTTCGGGAAATTAGTCCGGGGTCAACACGTCAAAGTTTTGTCGAACACCACAGCAGTGGCATATATAACAAGGCAAGGAGGAACGAGGAGCAGGACTCTGCTATCCTCGTCCCTTCAAATTCTATCCTGGGCAGAAAACAACCTGAAGTCCCTAACGGCAGTACACCTAAAGGGAGATTTGAACCTACTAGCAGACTTTCTAAGCAGCGAAAGAATACTAGAAGCAGAATGGAGTCTGAACACAGAAATATTCCAAAAGCTAATAGAAAGATGGGGAGCGCCTCAAATAGATCTTTTTGCATCCCAGAAGAATACAAAGGTAAAGGCCTTCTCACTAAACAGACAGGGTCAGGCGAGAGGATTGGATGCGCTGGCACATCCGTGGAACTTCCACTTGTGCTACGCCTCCCCCCCCCCCCCCCCCCCCTTTCAGATGATCCCTTTGGTCTTAAAAAAAACTACAAAAAGAGGCCACGTATGATTCTTCTTTTTTTTTTTTTTTTTTTTAATTCCTTTTTATTAATCATAAGAGAAAGAGATAAAAAAACAAGATAACAGAGTGTACAGTAAGCTCCATGTAACAATACAAACAAGAAGGCAGCCCTCTAACAATTTTCGCTGCATCTCAGTGTTACTACTTATAAATGTGTTAATACAAAATTTGACATTTTCCCCCTTTTTTCTATCCCCCCTCCCCTCCTCCCCCCATCGTTCAGCAGTCGCGCACCTGTTAACATTGAGTCTGTCTATTTTGGATCAGTCTGTGTCCCAGTAGAGTACCCTAATTCCTCTCTAAGTCCAAGCACCGTAGGACTTTGTTCCCTGTTCCCCCTAAGAGCACTTTTTCAGTTTTACGGAAAATTCAAAAAGAGATGTTGGGTACTCATCTCTTGTAACCAGGGCCTCCACATTTTAATAAACTTGTTATAGCTACCTTTTCTAGTATGTATGGTCTTTTCAGTCCAGACCAAAGTGTTCATAGTCCTGAGCCATTCCTCCAGGGTTGGGAGTGTTGCTGATAGCCAAGATTGCGCTATCAGCTTTCTTGCTTGGTATAAACACCTTACTATAGCAATAATTGTAGTGGAGTTCCCGATTATCCCCCTTACCAACCCCAAAATACACACCCTAGCTTCTAGTTCTAATTTGACTTTGAACCTAGCGTTTATAATTTTTACAACCTCGGGCCAGTATCTTCTTTAATTTTGGGCATCTCCATACCATATGGATAAGATCTCCTGTCCCTGGACATCTAGGGCATTTATCGTCTGGTCTACGACCAAACCTGTATAGTCTCTTAGGGGTGTAGTACACTCTGTGCAGCAGGAAGAGGTGTGAGGCCCTCTGCGACGGAGAGACGGACACCATCGGGCCATATTCCAAAATTCTTTTCCACTGGTAGCCCGTCAACTCCCCCACATCCGCCTCCCATCTCTCCCTGAGGTCCGAGGTAGTTTTTGGGGTTATTTTATCCATTAGTTGCACATATACGTCTGTAATCAAGCCTTTAGTGGTTTTTGCATTAACTGTTTTATTAAGGAGTGGTGTTTTACACCACTCCATAGGGCAGGTCCTGAATTGAATGCCTAATGCATGTCTAATCTGCAAGTAACTGTAAAATGTGCTATGCGGGACTCCATATTTTAAACTCCGCTATGAAAAAGATTTCAAATTGTTATCCCTAACCAAATGGGCTAGTCTGGATATACCATGGCGTTCCCATATAACATTCTTTTCAACAGTTAATAGCTCCTGGAGGGATTTATTATGCCATATAGGTGAGAACTTGGTGATGCCCTTGTACCCCATAGTCCTCTTGACTGCCTGCCAGGCTTTGGTTACCAGCTTGTGCGTTGGCAACTTTTGCTGGAATGAGCCTGCTTCTAGTGCTTCCACCAGGGATTTGTGTGGGTTACCCTCTAGCATGATTTTATTACTGGCATACATTTCTCCTGGGGACTCGCATCCCCCCGATATGCTGTAGTTGGGCGGCCAAGTAATAACTATAAGGGTGGGGGACTGCCATTCCCCCCTTGCTAGTAGGGCGCTGCAATGCTTGCAAACTAATCCTAGCCTGTCCTTTTTTCCAGATTAATTCTCGGAACAAAGAACTTGTTCTTAAGAACCACTTTCTCCCAATCCATACCGGGGAATTATGGAGGATATACAGTAATTGCGGCAACCATATCATTCTAATCAGGTTCGTTTGTCCTGCCATGGACAGGGGAAGTCGACACCAAATATCACTTTTTTTTTTTTTTTTTTTTTTTTTTTTTTCTTGAATTTCTCAAGCAAAGGGACCAGGTTATCTTGGATATATTGATTGGGGTCCTTAGACATTATTATTCCCAGGTATCTCATTTTATCTGCTATTTTTACCCCGGGCATACCGTCAGGGAAGGTACTAGTAATTAGGTCAATCTGCAGGAGCGTTGATTTCTCCCAGTTGATTACAAGACCCGAGATCCTCCCAAACCCTTCCACCAACTGCATCGTTTTGGCTAAGGTCCCGTGTCCCCCAAGAAAACCAGAACGTCATCAGCGTAGAGCGCAATCTTTTCATCCCCATTTTTCCTCCTGAAGCCCTGTAGTCCGGTTGAACTTCTCACAACCTCCGCCAGTGGCTCCATTGCCAGGGCAAATAGCAGGGGTGACAACGGGCACCCCTGCCTTGTGCCCCTCTCGAGTGGTAGACTTTCTGAGTACTCATTATTAACCTTTAATCTGGCGGTTGGGCGGCCATATAAAGTTTTTACCCAATTAATAATTAGGGGGGCCAAAACCAAATTTCTCCATTATCCCCTAGAGGTACCCCCATTCCAGGCTGTCAAATGCCTTGGCTATATCCAAGGACATGACACCTCTGGAATCCCCGCTCTCCACTGGGGTTTGGAAATTCAGGTATGCCCTTCTGATATTTACACTAGTAGATCTATGGGGAATAAACCCTGCCTGGTCAGGATGTATCAACTTTGCAATATATTTACTTAATCTAGTTGCTAATACCTTTGCCAGGATTTTAATGTCCGAGCAGAGCAGTGAAATCTGTCTATGAGGATACATCCAGTTGGTCCTTCCCCTCTTTTTGTATGAGTACAATATTGGATTCTCTCATAGAATCGGGCAGTCTACCCTCTACAACTGCCCCTTCCAATGTCCTCAGAAGGGTAGGGAGCAAGGCCTCCCCATAGTACCTATAAATCTCAAGGGGCAACCCATCCGGGCCTGGGGATTTATGGTTAGGCATATCTGCCACTGCATTTTTTAACTCCTCTAACGTTTTTGGGGATTCTAAGCTAGTCTTATCAGTTGCAGAAAGGGTCGGCAGTTCAACACCCTCGAATCTATCCACCTCTCCTCTCTCCACATTCCTTTTTGACTTGTAAAGAGTACTATAGAAATCAAAAAATATCTCAATCTTTACAGAGTCAGATGTAATTTCCCCACTTGGGGACCTAATCGTGGAGATTATTGAGGAAGGGGAATTGGTGCTAGTCAATAGGGCTAGCATTCGACCCACTCTTTCCCCTTCCTCAAAACATCTGTCTCTGAAAAAGTCTCCTGTTCTCAGCATTTCTGGTTATTACCTCCTTTATAATCCTGTTGCTTCCTAATCCATAACTCCCGTTTTCCCTGGGCTAGGATCCAGCACATATTGTCTTTCTAGCTCCATCACCTCATTTCTAATATGCTCTCCCTGTGCTCTTGATATCTTCTTTACCCTTGTTATATGTTGGATTAAAAGCCCCCTAAGAAAGGCCTTTAAGGCATCCCAGACCACCCCTGTTGATGCAGAACCTGAGTTATAGGCTATAAACTCTTTTAGGCTAATAGATATTTCTTCCGTTCCCCCTATTACCTCTAACCAAACTGGATTCACTGTCCATGGTCTCTGCGTTTTGTCTGTCATGAATGTTCACTACTAGCTTCAGGGGTGAATGATCTGAAATCCCTCTTGGGCAATATTCTATCTTATTCACTAGCGGGTGTGCTTCTTTATTGCCTATAGCTAAATCTATATGAGATAATGTGTGGTGTGTACCTGAGTAGCAAGAGTATTGCCTATTTGGATTACGGATTCTCCAGAGATCGCGCCATCCGATCTCCTCCAGAAACTGAGCGAGCCTTTCCGTCCGGGCTTCAGATGGGAGCCTGTCTTGGCGGCTATCAAGGACCGCATTAAAATCCCCCACCACTATCATCGGGGTACCTCCCTTATTCTCCATATGTTCTAGTAGGGAATACAGGATCTCCAACTTAAATGGGGGGGGGGGGATATATAAGTTAGCTATTACAAGTGCTCTACCTTCTATCAAACAGTGTAAAAAAAAATGTAGCAACCCAATGCGTCGATCCTGACATCCCTGCAGGTAAACGCCACCTCTTCTTCTTTTTTTTTTTTTAACCAATATACTCGCGCCCCTTGAGTAGGAGTAAACTGAGTGAAATTGTGTTTGAAATCTTTTATCCCTAATTAAGAATTGGGACTCAGTTAGGTGGGTTTCCTGCAAGCATATCAGCCCGGCACCATGGGACTCCAGTTCCAAGAAAACCGCAGCTCTTTTGACAGGATCGCCCATACCCCTGATATTCCAAGAGCCTATTGCAACTGTTCTAGGCATCAGGAAAACAAGAAAATAGTATAAAAAAAAAAACCTAACAAAACTAGATGAGAACCCAGAAAAAAGGTCTGAAGGGGGGGTGGCTTCAAAACATTTTTCTTAAGTGATGCAAAATACAAACCACCCCTTTGCCCGGACCACCCAGTCAAACGTGTCAGACTTCCTACTATACCATTTATCATTTGTTTTATCTCTACTGTGACTTTAGGCACAGCAAACGGTGCCATTACTATAACCGGAGGTGAGAGGAGTGGGAACCATTGTTTCCCCTCTCCCACCCCACCCGATCCTCCAAAATCCCTTTTTTTCATTTCTTGTGCATGTGAAAATAACTCAAAATCTTAGATCTTTTTTCCCCTTCCCCACCCTTGTTTCAGCATAATGTAACAGTTAAGTCCCACATAAAAAATAACTGACCCTGCACCCAACATACCCTCCCTCCTCTACCTGTGCCTACTTCGGCTAGCCCTAGGGGCATTTTTTGTGACCTTTGTGTACCCTTCATCCCATTCTAACAAATACCTCCACACCCACCCTATCAATGAGTCTACCCCCCAAATTCCTCTCCGCCCCCCACCCCCCTTAAACCCAATCTCTTGGGACAAAATATCATCAAAGTAACAACCATAAACAGAAAATCAACCCACGACCTCAACCTTATACCATCTCTCATTCATTGAGAACTTTCACCTTCCAGCCCCTCTCCCTGCAGCCCATTCTGAGAAAAAAAAAAAACCCCGTCGGCAACAGCAAAAAAAAAAACACCCCAGCCCCATTTAACGTTCAATAATTCAAACTTTATATCTTCCAGCTTTACAAGTTCTTTTTGTTTTCCTCGAGCCAAGCTGTAGCCCTGTCGACTGTATCAAAAAAAATGAACTGTCCCTAAAGCTTTTATACGCAGACGTTCTGGGTATAGCAGTGCATATGAAATTTTATACATCCGTAGGGCACGTTTTAATGTCAACGAATCCTGCCCTTCTTTTTTGCAAATCTGGGGAATAATCTGGGTATAGTGAGATCCTAGTTCCGTTTATAAAGAATGTCCCCTTTCTCTCTAGATTTTTGCATCAGTGCCACCTTATCTTTGTAACAAAACAGCTTGATAATCATAGGTCTGGGGCGACCTCCCGACGCAGTGGGCCTAGTGGGAATACGGTGCGCTCTCTCAATGGCAAAGAGGTGTGAGAATGTTTCAGTCCCAAAAATCTCCTTGAGCCAGTTTTCCATAAACGCCTCAGGGCAAGTGCCCTCACTTCTCTCTGGGAGGCCCATCACCCTCACGTTACATCTGCGTAACCTGTTTTCCATTTTGTCCGTTTTGTGCCTATGTGCATCAAGCTGTGTTTGCATAATCTTGAACTCCTGTTGCATTGGATGTAATATGTCTACTACTTGACTCAATCTTTCCTCTATAGTAGAGGTCCTCTCTGCCACCCTCTGAAGTTCTTGACCCATGGTGCATAGTTCTTCCTTGAGGCCCCTTAATTGATTACACAAATCATTCAAGGATCCTTTGCAGGAATTTACCGCGGCCAGTACCTCTTTTAATGTGGGCTCTGGTTCGCCAGTTGTACTCAAGTCAGGGAGGGCTCCACTCATAGCTACAGCACCTTTTTCCAGGGGATCTCTCTCAGGGCTTTTCTTGTTTGTTATTTTAGCGCTGACTGGTAATGTGACTGAAGATGCTGACGTTTTGCCTACGCTCCTTCCGTCCCCAGTAGATCCTGCCTGTGTCTTCTCGTGAGCTAACTGAATGCCTTTGGCTGGGGAATGCAGGGGGGTATGTGCGTATTTTTCTAATTTTGCTGCCGTTGCGGTTGCCGATGTTGCTTGGCTCCCCTTTTCCTTAGCGGAGCGGGTGGATTGTGTTGCCAGATTTTCTTGGGGCTGCTGCTGAGGCTCCTCACCTTTCTTCCTGGTCATGGTAATAGTGTAATAGTATAATACAGTGCCTAGGTGAGGTTCCCAGTAGTTCCTTCACCAAGTAAGATATTTCTGCTTGTTGCTACTTTACCCCTTTTGCTCCGCTTTGACAGGTATTCCTATGCCTGCTATTCCTTGCCTCTCTTCCTTAATCCTGAACAACCGCCACAAATACAGTCCAGGATTACTACTTAGTCCTTGCCCTCCTCAGTAAGCTTTTTTTTCTTTTTTTTTTCCTTCCTTCCTTCCTTCCTTCCTTCCTTCCTTCCTTCCTTCCTTCCTTCCTTCCTTCCTTCCTTCCTTCCTTCCTTCCTTCCTTCCTTCCTTCCTTCCTTCCTTCCTTCCTTCCTTCCTTCCTTCCTTCCTTCCTTCCTTCCTTCCTTCCGTGCCGCATACCTTGTCAATAGTTTAACATAGTCCTGCTGTTATTGCCCAGAGTTGAGAGCAGATGTCTGCCGCTGATTCCCGTGATTTCCTCCTGGCTCTTGCGAGATCCCCGGGCGTTGCTAGGCTACGGAGCGAAGCAGACTCGGTCGGCTCAGTCAAGGTTCGAGCGCTTGAGTGATCCAAATAGCAGGGCCGGCTCCTCAGCTGCAACCGTCCTCCGCTCTACGCCACATCTCCCGTCCGGAGGTACAGAGGCTGACGAGGCAAGTGCTTTACGCTGGGCTGTTAGCTAGGCTAGGCTGCTGAGGCTGGCAGCATGAAGGCTGGAGCGCGGAGAGGGCTCACACACAACCACTCACTCCAACATCTGGTCGCGCCCCAACGAGTATGATTCTAGTGGCTCCTTTTTGGCCCAAACGGGCTTGGTTTGCAACAGTACAGAGGATGGCGGTAGAACCTTATTGGGTTCTTCCACTGCGGAAAGATCTCCTAACCCAGGGACCCCTTCATCCAAATATCAAGCACCTCAACTGACAGGGTGGTTACTGAGGGGCAGATGTTAAAGAGTAAGGGTCTTTCAGATAAGCTGATCTCTACCCTTTTGAATAGTCGTAAGGAGGTTACCAGAGCCATTTATTTCAAAACGTGGCAGCGGTTTAATTCCTGGTGCACGGCTAAGAAGCTTTCACCACAGGAAATTGTTTCAGTCCTAGAGTGTCTCCATGAGGGAATGGAGATGGGATTGGCAGCTAATACCCTGAAGGTACAAGTAGCTGCATTATCGGTTTTCCTTGAGAGACAACTATCTAAGGAGCCGCTTTATTAGATTTTTTTTTTTTTTTTTTTTTTTTTTTTTTTTTAAGGGATTGGCCAGAGCTAGTCCAATACCTTTTTTAAATTTTTTCCTAGATGGGACTTATTGGTTCTACAAGGTCTAATCAAAAGGTCTTTTGAACCACCAGAGGAAGCATCAATCAAACTATGGTCGCTAAAACTAGTCCTGTTAGTAGCAGTTACTTCAGCTAGAAGAGTAAGTGAGTTGCAAGCTCTTTCAATAAAGGAACATTTCTGTTATAGATTTTCAGACCGGGTAGTGCTAAAAACTGACCCGGGTTTTCTGCCAAAAGTGTCAACAGCGTTTCATAGGGCACAAGAAATGGTTCTCCCTACCTTTTTGTCCTACACCGTCCAGTTCTAAAGAAAAGTCTTTCCATACCCTAGAAGTGAGAAGGTGTTTACTACACTATATAGAAATGACAAAAGATTTCAGAAAATCAAATTCTTTGTTCTATTCTCTGGACCACGTAAGGGGTATAGTGCGTCCAAAAACACTATAGGTAGATGGCTAAGAATGGCCATCAGTGAAGCCTATAGAGCTTCAGGGGCAGATCCCCCCCTAAGGGGGTAGTGGCTCATTCAACAAGGGCAGTAGCAACATCCTGAGCGGAAAGAGCAGGGGCTTCTCCGGGTCGGATCTGTAAAGCGGCCACGTGGACGAGTTTCTCCACCTGCCACTACAGGTTGGACTTGCTATCAGCAGCGGAACAATCGTTCGGCAGGAAAGTCCTGCAGGCGGTGGTCCCACCCTAGAGTAAGTACTCTTTTATCATCTCCAGGTGCCGTCCTGAAAGACTAAGGGAGAAAACCCTAGTTAGACTTACCGATAACAGTATTTCTACGAGTCTTTCAGGACAGCGCCGATGACCCGCCCTAAGTTTAGTTCTAAGATGTGTTATTGCTATGTTCTGCTTATCTAATTTCAGCATGGCTGGAGGTAAAGAAACTGACTGCAGTGTTTCCTGGGAAAGTGGGTGGAGCTGCGCTCTCTCCAGGTGCTGTCCTGAAAGACTCGTAGAAATACCATTACCGGTAACTCTAACTAGGGTGTCTTTATTTTTTTTTCTTTAATCCCCATTAAAAAAAAAAAAAAAAAAAAATTATATATACATTTTATCCCCCTTTCTCCCCTCATCCAGGGTCTCTTCCATTTTAGATACAATAGTTTTGATCTTTCTTGCAGCCAGCTGGCGATTTCACCACAAACACCCTTGGACTGTCATCACATATTTTATTTATTTTTCTTGTTCAGCCTACCCAGTTCTCTGGCCAGTGTCAGGTTTTGTCATGACTCCATAGGCCGCTGCATTGTGATCCACAGCGCACAACACTTTAGCCCAACACACTCCTTGGAGGCTCAAGCCTAATTGGTGGATGGTTCTTTAAATATTTTTTGTTCTGTATCACATCTTGTCGCATGCCTGATGAAGGGGTCATGCATAGGTGTGTGGTGTGTTGTGTGGTTTTTATTTTTATTTTTTTTTATGCCCATTTTTCTCTTTTAACCTATATAGGCTATAAAAGGGTTTTGGGCAGTGGCGTCAGGAGGGGGGCTGGAGCCCTGAATGGGCCCTCAAAAAGCCCTGGGTCTCGGGCATTCATAATTCTATTAGGCCCTAACAGCCACTCAGTGGGGACCAATCTCACTCCGAGCGCGGCCGAGTGACAAGTCCTGCCTCCTGGAGCTTGCAGCGCCTATGATGGGCCTCACACTAGTCCAATGCTGGGACTGCAGGACGTGTGACATCCAATGGCGCTGCAGGCTCCAGGAGGTGGGAAATTACAATGCGGCCGAGCACTATGAGAGGCGCTCGCTGTGTGTATATGGGTGGGAGGCTCTCCTGTCCTGCCTCTTAGGTTGGGGGGGGGGCGCACCACAAAAACCTCTCTATGTAATGTGACCAGCCCTTGACCATGACACCTGTTAGTAGGACCCCCTCAGGTGAATCTGCCTCCTCTCTAACTGTAGACTTTCTGGAAGGTATCTAGTATACTGATTTACTCTTCCATTTTTGCCTTCTGATTTTCAGCCTGCAGACCTAGCTGCATGGCTAGATCCTTTGGCTCTTGACTGGCTCTCGGATGCAGAACATGAGGTTTTGGTGAGACTGAATTACCCCAGACCAGATCCTCATGGCAATTGGGCCTTTCCCTACAGGGAAATCCCCAGGCCCGGATGCTCTCCCCATTGAGTTCTACAAGGCCCATGGGGACAACCTTGCACTGATTCTGTCCCCCTCTATTTCCAATGTCTAACCAAAGAAGACTTTCTGGCCTCCCATGAGCCATGCCATATCATCCTAATTTACAAACCACCCAAAGACTCTACTACTTGGGCCTCCTACAGGCTGATTGCTCTCCTCCAATACAGATTTTGAAATTCTCACTAAATTACTCACTTTCTGACTACAACCCCTTTTACCCACTGTCATCAAGACTGACAACTAGTTTTATGGCCCATAGAGCCTCAGATCCCAATCTACAGAAGCTGCATACTAATATTCATGCACAACACCTCAATATGGGCTCCAGAGCGGTGGCCTCCCTGGACATCAAAAAGGCCTTTGATACGGTTGAATGGCCTTTCCTATTGGAGGTGCTACGCAGAATGGGTTTCCCTTTAGTCTTTATTCAATGGGTACAGGAATTGTAAACGCCCCACGTCTGCTATCAAGCTTGAAGGGGGGGCGGGGTCTGTTGCAATCTTTTCCCTTATGCAGAGGCACCCGGCAGGTTTGCCTTCTCTCAGCCTTATTTGCCATTGCTATCGAACTGCAAACATCCCTGCACATCAAAGGGCTCTGAAGTTTGACTGGAGGAGAGGGTGGCACTGTATGAGGATGACCCATTTCTGCAAGGGGGGGCTTCTGGGTCCTAATTTTTATTTTTTTCCCTCAGTCACGGGTCTCAGAATAAACAGGACCAGGTCTCTATTTCCTATAGACCCTGCAGCTTGTACTACAGCCCCCCCCAGACCTCCCGCTAAAGTGTGAGTTTTCCAATACCTAGGTATTGAAATATCCAGAAAGGCCTCTGAATTTAACCCTGGTAATGCATGAAGTCCGACTAAAACTAAAGGCATGGGAGTCCCTACCCTTATCCCTCTTGGGGCACATTAACCTAATTAAAATGCATTTTAGCAAGGTTTTTTTTTTTTTTTTTTTCTCTCAACAATGGATCCCTAAATGCTTTTTTTTACATGGCAAAATCAACTATTCTCTTTTGTGGGGACCCCAAACCCCCAGATACAAATGATCCATCCTAATGTGCCCTGATGGATGAACCCTGTCACCAGCCCTAATGTACTTTTTGAGACGGCTGTGGTGACCTCCCTAGAAGCATTAAAATTCCTTCTAATTCGTGGGTGCCATGCCCCATACTCTCTCATGCCCTCTATGCTCATCACTCTTTGAGCTTGAGGGGCCGGTCTCAACTGTGAGAGCTATCCCTAAAGAGTGGTCTCCCCTAATGCACCAAACTTATAAATTGTTAACTTATCTTAAATAAATAAAATAGTGGCACTATAAACACCATAAGATATCAAATAATGGTGAATGAAAGTAATTATAACTGGTGATACAAAAACAATAATGCAAGAATAATTGAGAGTGCTGTAGCTGTGCTAAACAGCCATATACTAAGTGACCGTGGTAAGTACTATATCTCTACCACAACAGCTTAATGGTGTATAATCATAATCCTTGAATAAAAAATACAAACATTTCTCTTAGTGAAAAAAGATAAAATATATACAAAAAAGTCAAAACAACTGTAAATGATTCATGCAATGTTAAAACTGAAAGACTAAAGTCCGTGCTCAAAGGTGGATATCAAAGTGACTCTCAAACTTAAATCTTCCTGTGTCAAAAACTCCTTCACCACACCGACAGTGATAGTGATCCACTCATATGGAGCCGCACTCACCAGAAAATAATGCCTTGCACTCTCATGCTCGGCATATATGCAGTGATAAAGTGCCCAAAAAGGATTATCCAGACTGGATGGAGCTGCGTCCACAGCAGATGGAGTTCTCTAGTTATCAGTACTCCTCACCAGGCAAAAAGGTATAGCGCAAATAGAGAAAATATTGGCATATCCTCTGCAGAGATAGGCATTTGGGTGAGGCCTTACCTAATAATCCAAAATTCATTTATAGAAGGGCACTGAATTTTGGTAAACAGATGGTTAAGAAGATTTTGGATTCCCCAAATAGATCAGGTTCACTAATAAGTTTTGATGGTTTCTTTTTGTGCAAAAAATGCATTTGCTGTAGGACTGTTCGTGTACTAAACAGAGGGGTAACTGATGTAACTAATATAGACAATAAAATATTTCAGATTGACAAGTTCATCACCTGTAACTCATCGCATGTGGTTTACTTACTTTGGTGCCCATGTGGTTTATACTATGTAGGGAGAACGAAACACCAATTAAAAGTCTGCATAGCAGAACATATAACCAACATCAGAAATGGTTTTAAGTTTCACAATGTTTCATTACATTTTAGAGAAAAACATGGTCAAGACCCATCCTTGTTGCAATTCTGTGGCATTGATCAGGTCTTCCCGGCATGGAGGGGGTCCAATCAGGTTAGGGACTTGTCTCAAAGAGAAACTAAGTGGCTCTTTCTTTTAAAAAACCTTTACTTGAGAGGGTTAAATAGAGTTGGATTATAACTGTTTCATCAGTAATTTTTTAATTTTAATGTTAATTTGAGGAATATTTGCACCACCATCCCTTCATTTTGTCTTACATTTACTCAGAATTTATCACTGTAGGATGGGATACAATTTTTCAAGAAAAAGCTTTATATGGATATGATGCGTATATATCTAAACTATTGAATAGGGATGAGCTTCGTGTTCGAGTCGAACCCATGTTCGACTCGAACATCGGCTGTTCGACCGTCCATCGAATTGTGAATGATATGGGCCGTTCGCGCCAAATTCGTGTGGCGCGTCACGGCCCATAATTCACTGCGGCATCGCAGTGCATTGCTGGCTGATGATTGGCCAAGCATGCACTATGACCCGCATGCTTGGCCAATCACAGCGCCGTCAGTAGAGAGAGCTGTAATTGGCCAAAGCCAGGGTGGCTTTGGCCAATTATGGCTCAGGGGATTTAGTATACACCCCACACTATATAAGGCCGCCTGCACGGCGGCCCTGTGTAGTGTGTGTTCCGGTGTGCTGAGAGATAGAGAGAGAGAGAGAGAGACAGTGTCATTTGATTTGAGTTAGATAGATTAGGCAGGTCAGTCAGCTGCACTTACAGTGTATTGTGTATATATATGCATCCCAGGTGTTGCATATATATATACACTGTATTCAGTTTAGCTAGATCCGTTCCTGTTATCTTCTATCTAGACTATTTACATTTAGTGCAGTGCGTCCTGCTCAGTGTTCAGCTAGATCCGTTCCTGCTATTTACATTTAGTGCAGTGCGTCCTGCTCAGTGTTCAGCTAGATCCGTTCCTGCTATTTACATTTAGTGCAGTGCGTCCTGCTCAGTGTTCAGCTAGATCCGTTCCTGTTATCTTCTAGACTATTTACATTTAGTGCAGTGCGTCCTGCTCACAGTGTTCAGCTAGATCCGTTCCTGCTATTTACATTTAGTGCAGTGCGTCCTGCTCAGTGTTCAGCTAGATCCGTTCCTGCTATTTACATTTAGTGCAGTGCGTCCTGCTCAGTGTTCAGCTAGATCCATTCCTGTTATCTTCTAGACTATTTACATTTAGTGCAGTGCGTCCTGCTCAGTGTTCAGCTAGATCCGTTCCTGCTATTTACATTTAGTGCAGTGCGTCCTGCTCAGTGTTCAGCTAGATCCGTTCCTGCCATTTACATTTAGTGCAGTGCGTCCTGCTCAGTGTTCAGCTAGATCCGTTCCTGCTATTTACATTTAGTGCAGTGCGTCCTGCTCACAGTGTTCAGCTAGATCCGTTCCTGCTATTTACATTTAGTGCAGTGCGTCCTGCTCAGTGTTCAGCTAGATCCGTTCCTGTTATCTTCTAGACTATTTACATTTAGTGCAGTGCGTCCTGCTCAGTGTTCAGCTAGATCCGTTCCTGCTATTTACATTTAGTGCAGTGCGTCCTGCTCAGTGTTCAGCTAGATCCGTTCCTGCTATTTACATTTAGTGCAGTGCGTCCTGCTCAGTGTTCAGCTAGATCCGTTCCTGCCATTTACATTTAGTGCAGTGCGTCCTGCTCAGTGTTCAGCTAGATCCGTTCCTGCTATTTACATTTAGTGCAGTGCGTCCTGCTCACAGTGTTCAGCTAGATCCGTTCCTGCTATTTACATTTAGTGCAGTGCGTCCTGCTCAGTGTTCAGCTAGATCCGTTCCTGTTATCTTCCTACTGACAGGCAGGCTTGTCTGGTTACAGTATATAAAGCTACCTGAAGAAAATTACAGGTGTTCTATCCCAGCTTAGTGCAGCTACAGGCCATTAGTATGTCTGGAAGGCCAAGAAGGAGAGGCAGACAGTCACAAGCCAATAAGAGAGGGCAAGCAGGCTCTGTGTCTAGTGCTGGTCGTGGAGACGGTGCATCCTCATCAGCACGTGGCCATGGGACACGCTTGGCCTTTTTTTCGGCAGCTGGCCGTGTTGAGCCACAACATGCGAAAGACTTGGTCGAGTGGATGACCAAGCCGTCCTCATCCTCCTCATCCTCTCTCACCCATGCCCAGGGTGCTTTGTCTGGCAAAGCAGCGGCCTCTTCCCTCAGCTCAATGTCATCAGTGACTCCTTCCCTAGCTCCACCATGTCCTCCTGAGGATTCCCTCGAACTGTTTGACCACAGTGTTGGGTACATGCTCCAGGAGGATTCCCAGTGTTTGGAAGGCTCTGATGATACTGAGCTCGATGAAGGCAGTAACATGAGCACGGACAGAGGGGGTGCCCAAGAAGGACAGCAATCTGGCAGTCATGCTCCCCCTGCTGCAGCATACTGCCAGGTTTGCTCCAGTGATGAGGAGGGAGGGGATGATGAGGTCACTGACTCAACGTGGGTGCCTGATAGGAGGGAGGAGGAGGAGGAGGCGGCACATCACCAACGAGGCAGGATGCCCTCCAGGGGCCAGCCTAAGGGCAGCACATTGACTGCATCACACCCCAAAGCTCCACATGTGCAGGGCGCTGCAGTCTCTGCGCGTTATACAAAAAGTTCTTTGGTGTGGGCCTTTTTTGAGACGAGTGCATCAGATCGCACCGCTGCTATTTGTAACATATGTCTCAAGGGTATCTCGCGTGGCCAAAACATCTCCCGCTTGGGTACCACATGCTTGACCAGACATATGTTGACCTGCCATGCAGTTCGTTGGCAAGCGTATCTAAAAGACCCACACCAAAGAACAAAGAGGATCTCTCCTTGCTCCTCATCAGCTGAGATTTCCAACCCCACTAGACCTTCAGTCCTCTCTGAGACCTGCACTGAGAGGAATGAAGGTGTAGAATTAGGTGTGTCACAGCCAAGTACTTGTGGGCAATCTGCTTTTGGTACACCGACGTCAGATTGTACCAGGCAAATTTTCCTGCCCCAGCTGCTGCACCGCCGAAAGAAGTTTGCTCCCAGCCATCCACATGCCCAGCGGTTGAATGCTAGCTTGGCAAAATTGCTAGCACTTCAACTGCTGCCTTTTCAGTTGGTAGACTCTGCCCCCTTCCGTGAGTTTGTGGAATGTGCGGTTCCTCAATGGCAGGTACCCAAACGCCACTTTTTCTCACGGAAGGCGATTCCGGCTCTCTACCGGCATGTGGAAGGCAATGTCCATGCCTCGCTGGACAGGGCGGTCAGCGGTAAGGTGCATATTACCGCTGACTCATGGTCCAGCAGGCATGGACAGGGATGTTACCTAAGTTTCACGGCGCATTGGGTGACTCTGCTGGCAGCTGGGAAGGATGCAGGACAAGGTGCAGGTTTGTTGGAGGTTGTTCCGCCACCACGCCTCCAAAATGCTGATTGTGACACACCTCTCTCCTCCACCCCCTCCTCTTCTTCTTCCTCCATGGCCTCTTCCTCGGAACCAGCGGTGCTCCGTAGGCGTTCAAGGGGCTACGCAAGTACGCAGGCCAAAAGATGCCATGCGGTGCTTGAGCTGGTGTGCTTGGGGGATAGGAGCCACACTGGGGCAGAGGTTCTGTCAGCTCTGCAGGGGCAGGTTCAGAGGTGGTTGACGCCACGCCAACTTAAGGCAGGAATGGTGGTTTGCGACAATGGCACCAACCTCCTCTCTGCCCTCCGACAGGGACAAATGACCCATGTGCCCTGTTTGGCTCACGTCCTTAACTTGGTGGTGCAGCGGTTCTTGGGCAGGTACCCGGGCTTACAGGATGTCCTGAGGCAGGCCAGGAAAGTCTGTGTGCATTTCCGCCGGTCATATAATGCCAGTGCTCGGCTGACGGACCTCCAAAAGGAGTTTAACCTGCCCAAGAACCGCCTAATCTGTGACATGCCCACCAGGTGGAACTCAACGTTGGCCATGCTGCAGCGGCTGCACACGCAGCAGAGGGCCATCAATGAGTACCTGTGCGACTATGGCACCAGGACAGGGTCAGGGGAGCTTGGTTTTTTTTCCCCACGCCAGTGGGCCATGATCAGGGATGCATGCACTGTCCTGTCACCATTCGAGGAGGCCACGAGGATGGTGAGCACTGACAGTGCATGCATCAGTGACACTGTCCCCCTTGTCCACCTGTTGGAGCACACGCTGCGTGGAATAATGGACAGGGCACTTGAGGCAGAACAGAGGCAGGAAGAGGACTTCCTTAGCTCTCAAGGCCCCCTTTATCCAGACAGTGTTCCTGCGTGCCCGCCGATCACACAGGAAGAGGACGAGGAGGAGGAGAAGGAGGAGGAGGAGGAAGATTGTGTCAGTATGGAGGTGGAGCCTGGCACTCAGCATCAGCAGCAGTCTTTAAGGGATCAGTCCCAAGGAACACATGGACTTGTACGTGGCTGGGAGGAGGTGGCTGTGGACGTTGTTGTCCTTAGTGACCCAGAGGACTCCGGACCGAATGCCTCAGCAAACCTACGCTGCATGGCCTCCCTGATCCTGCAAAGCCTGCGTAAGGATCCTCGTATTCGTGGTATCAAGGAGAAGGACCAATACTGGCTGGCAACCCTCCTTGATCCACGTTACAAGGGTAAGGTTGCGGACCTTATCTTGCCATCCCAGAGGGAGCAGAGGATGAAACATCTTCGGGAGGCCTTGCAGAAAGGTCTGTGCAACGCGTTCCCAGAGACTGGGAGGTTACAAACTCCTGTTTCTGGACAACGTGTTGCTGAGGCTTCGGTCAGTCAAAGAAGGAGCGGTGGAGAAGGTGGCCGTCTGACCGATGCGTTCAGACAATTTTTTGGTCCGCAGCCCCAAGGTATGATCGGTTCCAGCAACCATCGCCAGCGTCTGTTTTACATGGTGCAGGAATACCTAGGGGCAAGATCAGACTTGGACACCTTTCCCACCGAAAATCCTCTCGGTTACTGGGTCTTGAGGATGGATCACTGGCCAGAGCTTGCACAGTATGCAATTGAGCTACTGGCCTGTCCTGCATCCAGCGTTCTTTCGGAACGCACATTCAGTGCTGCTGGAGGCGTGGTAACCGATCACAGGGTGCGTCTGTCCACCGACTCGGTCGATCGGCTGACCTTCATAAAAATGAATCAGTCTTGGATCACCACCAGCTACCAAGCACCTGATGCTGATGTAACCGAATAATTTTTTTGGAAATCTCAGATCCCTTCAAAGACTGCCTATGCTGATGCTGAGTGACTATCCCTGAGTAATTATCCTCTTCCTCCTCAATCATCACGCTGATAGCTTGTAAGAACATTTTTGGTTCTGGGCTCCACCACCAGTGCCTAGGGCACAATTTTTCAGCCCCTGTTTAACAGGGGCGTGTAATTACAATTTTTGATGTAATACTTTGCAGCAGGGCTCGTTCCTGCGTTCCAACTAGAGTGTCTGTGAGGGGTTGCAGTGTTGTGGCACCAGCACCAGTGCCTAAGGCCCAATTTTTCTGCCCCTGTCTAACAGGGGCGTGTAATTACAATTTTTGATGCAATACTTTGCAGCAGGGCTCGTTCCTGCGTTCCAACTAGAGTGTCTGTGAGGGGTTGCAGTGTTGTGGCACCAGCACCAGTGCCTAAGGCCTAATTTTTCAGCTCCTGTTCAACAGGGGCATGTAATTACAATTCTTGATCTAATATTTCACAGCAGGGCCCTGTGAGGGCTTACAGTGTTGTGGCCACAGCAACACCTAAGGCCCAAATTTCTGCTGAGTATATAGGGCAGGACCCTACTTTCAAACATCTAACTTACAAACGACTCCTACTTGCAAACGGAAGGAGACAACAGGAAGTGAGATGAAATCTACCCCTAGGAAGGGAAATTCTCTCCTGTAAGAGTTAATATGGGAAAACAATTTCTCCTTTCCACTGATGCTTTCCAATCCTTGTTCTACAAAAAAACCCAAATTTTCAAAAAACATTTTTCATTGGGACAAAAAAGTGAGGTGAAATCTTCTGAAGAGGAGGAAAGACAGCAAAACAAATGTCACAGGGGTGATAACCCTTCCCTATGTTTTCCAAAAAGCTTAGAAAAGATTTTTTGGCTGGAGCTAAACACGTTAAAAATGTTCAAAATTACAAAGAGATTCTACTTAACAACAAACCTACAGTCCCTGTCTTGTTTGCACCGCCTGTATACTGCTGTTCAGAGTATATAGTTCCTTTCCTTATTTTAATTTGGGTGCGGGGTTCCCCTTAATATCCATACAAGACCCAAAGGGCCTGGTAATGGACTGGGGGGTACCCATGCCGTTTGTCTCACTGATTTTCATCCATATTGCCATGACCCGACATGACATTAAACCCGCAAGCAGTTTTAAATGAGATTTTTTCCTTTAAAAATGACATTTGGTGCAGGGACTGTTCTAAACATGGGAAACACGCGTCACTTTACAGGCATACTATAGACACCCCCCAGGTACGATATTTAAAGGAATATTTCACTTTTTTTTTTTTTTTTTTACTTTAAGCATCATTAAAATCACTGCTCCCGAAAAAACGGCCGTTTTTAAAAGTTTTTTTTGCATTGATACATGTCCCCTGGGGTAGGACCCGGGTCCCCAAACCCTTTTTAGGACAATACCATGCAAATTAGCCTTTAAAATGAGCACTTTTGATTTTGAACGTTCGAGTCCCATAGTTGTCAATGGGGTTCTAACGTTCGTGCGAACTTTCGGTCCGTTCGCGGGTTCTGGTGCGAACCGAACCGGGGGGTGTTCGGCTCATCCCTACTATTGAATTTAGTTAATCCAATATGGTTCTCATGCTTGTTGGGTTTGATGTATTATATTATAATGTTCACCTTTTTTATTAGCAATTTTTGTTTTTATATATTTAGATAGATCATCATTTTATAAGTGCACCTGCATGTAGGAAGGTCTGCTCACATTTTTTTTTTTTTTTGTGTATTTAATTTGCTTCAATTTTTAATTTTTATGGGCTGTTTGTTTTTTTTTGTTTTTTTTTTTTTGAGCCACCTTTGGGGCATTGCCCATGTTTTATTTGTGCTGCCACGTTGCTGTTACCTGTGTTATGTATGCTGTTAGATCAGTGTATTGGATCTAAAAGGGACACGAGATGCGCGCAGCCGCTTTAGGATTATCTCTATCAGCAGACCGTGAGGTTAACTATGGTCGATGGTTAAATATGCGGGAATGCACGCAGGCGCTTTAGGATTTTATCTATGGGGACATGGATTGCGCGCAGGCGCTTTAGTACTGTTTCCATCAGCTGTCTGTGTGAGGGCGACTGCTTTCGCAGGTTGTCTATGCGGGAATGCGCGCAGCAGCTCTGGATGTGTATGCATCGGTGGCCTGTGTGATGATCATGACTTCCGCCAGCTGTTTATGCACGGAATATAAGGGAGGGGTTGCCGTGCCGTACAGCCAATCCTATGAAGAAGTCAATGTGACGAAACATGTCGGAGGCGTGGCTGTACAGCAACCCAGCATCTGCTCGTAACATGTGACGCATTGCGCTCTGCACTGGCCGGCTACTATCACCTCGGATTGTTGAAGAGCTGATGAGGGGAGGGGTGAGAGTCATATGCTGCATCCGGGACCGCAGTGACCACCAGTACATTGCCATTAGCAGTCACAAGGAGTCTCTCTGTTTATGGGCTTTTTAACTTTTTAGAAATGTGAGTATAATGATAAAGATCTTTTTCTGCAATTCAATAAATGTTCTTAAACAGTATTACACTATTGGAAGCATTATTTCTTTTCATGGCGATATACCTTTTTGCCTTGTGAGTGTTGATAACTAGAGAACTCCATCTGCTGTGGACGCAGCTCCATCCATTCTGGATAATCCTTTTTGGGCACTTTATCACTGCATATATGCCGAGCATGAGAGTGCAAGGCATTATTTTCTGGTGAGTGCGGCTCCATATGAGTGGATCACTATCAGTCGGTGTGGTGAAGGAGTTGTTTTTGACACAGGAAGATTTAAGTTTGAGAGTCACTCTTTGATATCCACCTTTTGAGCAGGACTTTACTTTAGTCTTTCAGTTTTTAACATTGCATGAATCATTTACAGTTTTGACTTTTTTGTATATATTCTTTTTTTCCACTAAGAGAAATATACGTGTATGTGTATGTGTATGTGTATTATTTATTATTTATTTAAGGATTATGATTATACACCGTTAAGCTGTTGTGGTAGAGATATAGCACTTACCACGGTTACTTAGTATATGGCTGTTTAGCACAGCTACAACACTCTCAATTATTGCTTTTTGCATTGTTTTTGTTCTTTTATGGTGTTTATAGCGCCACTATTTATTTTATTTATTTAAGATACGTTATCACATTTTATTTTTAAGTTGGCAGCTACAGGTATCACAGTGGAATTAATACAATAGCGCAGTGGTGGTTCATCAGGTTTATTGTTTTATTTATTATTATTTATTTTTTTTTTGTCCTTTTTTTTTTTTTTTTTTTTTTTTTTTCTTTCCCAACTCTCCCATGCCTTCGGAAGCCAATTCTCCCACTCTGCCCCTTTATTGTACAGTCATCATTGGAGGAGGGTCTTTGGGCCAGATGGCAATGAGATTCCTGATCTTGACAATGACTGGGACGATATCTGGAACTTTCCTTTCTGGTCTCTAGTGTCTCTATTGCCTGATTCAGTTTTAAGTTGGTCCACCGCCTTTACCTCTTAAAGTTTGAATAAAATGAACTCCAGCTCTTCCCCCAAGTGTTGGTGTGTAGAGGCCCTGGGAGATTTTACTCATATTTCTCCCCTCGTCTTTCAGGACAGCACCTGGAGAGAGCGCAGCTCCACCCACTTTTCCCAGGAAACACTGCAGTCAGTTTTTTCTTTAAAGACCGGACACTTCCACCATGGCCTCAGTTGTAGTGTTTCCTCCACCATGGTGGAAGCGCTGCAGGGAACCAGGGGTGTGCTGCGCTGTCTCCAGGTGGAGAGAGTTGGGGCATACCGGTATTCTGTTTTTTTGTGGACAGGCCAGCCCAGCTTCCTCCCTTCACGTGCGGGGGTTGCTCCGGCGTCCTCCCCTCTTCATACCCGGCGAGGGTCAGGCTGCGGGGGGTCCCAGTCCCTTCAGACCGGCGGCTGGCTTGGAAGGAGCGGGTCTCCTCTTCAACCCCATTGCACAGCCTTCCGGGTTCCGGTGGCGAGCGCGTCACTACGGCCAGGGGCGGGACCTCCAGCGGCGCGACGCGGCTTCCGGTTCCGGCCGCTGGGAACGCAGGGGGGGAGGGCAGGTCTCTTCCGGCTGACGTCATTTCCGGCCCTCGCAGCGGCGAGTGGACCGGGAAAGTTTAAAAGCAAGCACCAAACGCCATTGCAAATCCTGTCAATATGGAGGAGGAACAATCGGTGGTGGCAGGAGCAGGAGCCACACAAGTCAGCCAG